>SRMA01025491.1:0-11105 GCA_007224835.1 Danionella cerebrum | reverse complement strand
GTTTGTTGCAAGAACAATTGTTGTAAAAGCTTGCGCAAGCTGGATTTCTCGATCCTGTGCCATCGCACCTTTTAAAAGCCATGGCACATCATCAACTCATCCCTCGGCATCTCTCCAGACTCATTCAAAGAAGCTCAGGTAACCATCACAGGCCGAAAGCTACCAACCCGTCTGACTTCTAAAATATTACAATGTTTTGTCTATAACTCAATAACAGAGTCACTAAGACTCGCCAATCATTTGTTGGACCTCCCAGCGGGCTTTGCCATTGTCACACCCTCAGATCTTGCAGTCCACACTCACTGCCCTGGACTGGCAGTTCCAAGATGCATTAGGTGCTTAAAGGAGTTCCACTAGATTCAGTTCTTGGTCCTTTTCTCTTCTCGAACCTTCGGCTTCTCTTTCCATTCCTGCTCAACTCCACCTGGCGTTTCATCCTGATGAATCCTGGACCTGTGTGAGTCCAGTTATATCACCATACAACTTTAGTCCCCTTTAGCTCAGTCCAGAACCAACTCCTCTTCTAGTTGAGGCTCAGATCGTGCTCTCCTGACTGGACTATATTTTGGTTTAGTCAGTCCTCTACAAATGAACTCCGCAGAGAAGAGCCGCTCGCAACACGCAAAGTACGCGGTCAGATTGCACCAACTCATAGAGGGGGCACCATTATCCAGTTTGCTCACAAGAAATGTATTAATAATACATTGCTATTGTTACTGGATATATCTGTGCATATATTACATTTTAAAATATTTTAACTGATAGAGTTACATAAAAACAAGCTGATTCTCATTGATGCTAATGGTCCACTTTTAAAAGACGTTTATTGAAGGATATCTGTATAGTGTGTCATTTAATATAAATGAGTTTGGAGTTTATCTGCATAGTTTCTTATTCATGGCATATTCGCATGTCGACGAAAAACTGTGTGTGTGGTGGTATGATAATCGAATATTTCACAATGCTCTTTCTCGTGTTATTTAGAAAACATACAATGTAAACATTGTTTTATATTACACGTTTGTCTGTTAATAAATGTGAAATATTTAATTATAGTTTCAATTATGGAATCTATTAACCCCAGGGCAAGACCTGCTAATTGTGCTTTGAGGTTCCATGTCACGTTCTCTTATGGATGCATCAAAAACTCTTTACAGTATTATAGTAAATATCACTGACTGTCAGTATCCAAAATTGAAGAATATTTAAACGTGGTATTTTTTAGTTATTCCATCCTGAACTTAGATTTTTTTGCGCGGGGAAACATATTTTGTGTTACGTATTTGAGGTTATCTTTGAGGTTCTTTTTTTAATTTTCTCTTATATGTGTGTCAAAAACTTCTGAGCGCATTATAGTAAATATTATTGGCAGTCAGAATCTAAAATTAAGAAAACTTTATTGTGGTCTTTGTGAGTTATTCCATCCTGAACCTGGATTTTTGAGGGTGATTTAGTGTTGGGTACTCACAGAAAGTGTGTTGGTTAAACTTTGAAGTTCAACTTTTCATTTTCTCTTAAGGAGGTGTTAAAAACGTCTAGGTTACTTGCGTAACCCCACGTTCCCTGAATAGGGAACGGAGACGTTAGTCGGGATTAGACCGACTGAATGGGAGCTAATCACCGTGAGAGCGACTGACGAACATATTAACGGGCAAATTAATTTGCAGGCGAAGGTGATTGATTAGCAATCAGCCGGTATAAAGCCGGGCGTGCCTAAGCCTCAGTATGGAATTTTCCGAGGAGCTGGACCCACTTACCTCCCAGCTTACCTCAGATCCATGACTTCCAGGGCATGGCGAAGGGTAACGTCTCCGTTCCCTATTCAGGGAACGTGGGGCTACGCAAGTAACCTAGACGTTCCCTTTCAGTCGGTCCCGGAGACGTTAGTCGGGATTAGACCGACTGAATGGGAGCCTCTGTAAAGGGCCATGCCCCAAGTCCATCCAGACAGGTCGGCACTAAACCCAAGAGAGGGGTTAGTAAGAGGCCGTTAGTACCTGAATGGGAACTCCTTCTGCCCCTGCCCGGAATACTCATTGACGGGGAAGTCGGCCAACACTGAGAGCATCTGCTGTACTTGGTTGATGCTGACGACCAGAAGGAGGCACCCCTCGACCCGCAGGGAGGAGTGGCGGAGATCGCGTCGAGGCCCGAAGGGCTACCAGCGGGTCATCGTTCTGCAAGAGAGAGGAGGCAGAGACGGAAGTCATCGTTACGCACCAAAAACAAGGGGAGTAACGGAACGGGTTCATACTAGCCACCTGAAGGGGGAGCTGTATACAGAACATAGAAAGGGAGCGCCAGAGAGGGACTCCCAGATCTGTACCCTAGTTCTGCGGGGACCAGGCCCGAGCAAAGCCACCACACGGAACCTGGCAGCGCTGACTGCTCCGCTCAGTCAGATGCCGAAGGGGGGAGGATGGGAGCGCCGCCCGAAGGGGGAGCTCTTAGAAAGGTGTACTTCTCCTGATGACGAGGAGAGTACTGCAAGCTTACACCTGCTCCGTCCCCCAAGGGTGACTGCCACCACTCAGGACCGCAGAGGGAACAGAGCCTACATCAAGGTTGTAGAACCTGATGAACGTGTTAGGTGTAGACCAGCCCGCAGCTCTACAAATGTCGGCGAGTGAGGCCCTTCTAGCCAACGCCCACGAGGCAGCGATGCCGCGAGTGGAGTGGGCCCTCAGATGGAGAGGGCAGGAAACCTCACACGCCTCATAAGCTAGGTGGATAGCCGCACTAGCCAGTGGGCAAGCCTTTGCTTGGAGACAGCGGAACCTTTACGCTGGCCTCCGAAACATATGAAGAGCTGCTGGAAGCGACGAAGCTCCCGGGTTCTGTCCAAGTAGATCCGGAGAGCTCGCACAGGACATAACGAACCCTAGGCTGGTTCTGCCTCCTCCCCGGGCAGAGCTTGCAGGGTCACCACCTGGTCCCGGAAGGGGACGGATGGGACCTTGGGGATGAATCCGGGCCTGGGTCTGATGGCAACCAGAGAATCACCAGGGCCGAATTCCAGGCAGGATTCGTCGGCGGACAGTGCCTGGAGATCTCCTAACCTCTTAATTGAGGCCAAAGCAAGCAGGAGTGCGGTCTTCCGTGAGAGGACACGCTGCTCTGCCAAATGCCAGGGCTCAAAAGGTGACTTCCGCAGCGCCGAAGGGCGACGGAGAGGTCCCAAGAGGAATGGAGGGTGGTCTAGGAGGCCGGAGGCGCCTAGCCCCCTGGAGAAATCTCACCATAGTGCGTGGCTGCCCACTGATTTCCCTTCAACGCGGAGGTGGAAGGCAGAAATAGCGGCGGCGTAGACCTAGAGGGACGATGGGGACAGCCCCCGATCGAACCTCTCCTGGAGCAGGTCAACACGACTCAGATGGGGCATGTCCCGGGGTCTTCCTGGCGGGAAGAGCACCATTCGACGAATCGACCCCACTTGCCAGCGTAGCACACTCAGTGGAGGGGGCTAACGCATGGTATAGGTAGTCACCGCGAGGGGTGGTAGAGGCTCGGGGTCCTGTATCCCCCCCCCTTGAGTCAGATCTGGACTCAGGGGGAATCGGCCAAGGGGGGGCTGTCACGAGCGCAGAGAGGTCTGGAGACCATACTCTGTTCGGCCAGAAGAGGGCGAAAGAGTAGTCCGCGCTCGTCCCCCTTAACCATGCACAGAGGTTGTGCTAGGAGGCTTCACTGGGGAAAACGCACATACGCGTTTGTTCCTGGGCCAGCAGTGAGCCGGCGCATCTGTCCCGAGAGGAGCCAGGGACAGGAATAGGAGCAGGCAATGGGTATTCACACGGGAGGCAGCAGGTACCTGGGCCTCGCCGAAGATGTCCCAATCTGCTAAACAGCCCGAGGATGGAGTCGCCAATCTCCTGTCGAGGGGTGGAATCTGGACGGCGGAACCGCGATCCTGTTACACCCCGCAGGGATATGAAGGCTCGAGCGACGGAAGTCGCTCTAACTCCAGAGGAGCAGCTGTTGGGCAAGGTAGTGCAGGAAGCGGGAGGGTACACCGCCCTGGTGGTTGATGTACGCTACTACCGCAGGGCTGTCGGTCCTGACCAGCACGTGCCGCCCCCGGAGGAGCGGGCAGAAGCGCCGTAGCGCTAAAATGACTGCAACCAGCTCGAGACGGTTTATGTGCCAGCAAGAGTGTCTTCCGGTCCAGGCACCGGACTCTCGGTGGGAACCGCACATGGCGCCCCAACCAGTCTTGGAGGCCTCGGTGGTGACCACCACACGGTTGGGGTGGCTCGAAAGAGGCACCCCAGACCTCAGAAGCACTCCGCCTTCCAGACCTTCAGGTAAGGGAGCATGTCTGCCGTGGGCAGACGTAGCGCTCCCTGACGCCATGCCCAACTCGAAACTCGCGAGAGAAGCCATTGCTGCAGTGGTCGCATACGCAGGAGCCCGAGTCGAATGACTGGGGCTGCGGCTGACATATGCCCCAGGAGCCTCTGAATTAACTTCAGTCTGACCACTGGTCGAGAGGACACCGCCAAGAGTGCGGTCAGCAAGGCCCTGGTGCGTTCTACCGATAATCGCGCCAGCATGCTCTCGGAGTTCAGCTCCATCCCGAGAAAAGAGATGACTCTCACGGGGGTGAGGTGGCTCTTTTCCCAGCTGACCTTCAGACCCAAACGGTTTAAGTGCGAAAGCACCTTGCCCTGGTGTCGGATCACCTGGTCTCTGGACGAGGCTATGAGAAGCCAGTCGTCGAGGTAATCCAGGATCCGAATGCCTGCCCGGCGGAGCGGGGCTAGCGCCGCCCTGACAACCTTCGTAAAGGTGCGAGGGGATAGGGCAAGACCGAAGGGTAGGACCTTGTACTGGTAAGCATGGCCCTGGAAACAGAACCTTAGAAAGGGTCTGTGCCTTGGAACCACTTCTCCCTGGAAGTACGCGTCCTTCAGGTCGATTGTTGCGAACCAATCTCCAGGACGGATGCATGGTAGAATGCAGCGGACCGTCAGCATCTTGAACCGGTACTTGGCCAGGTGCCGGTTTAGACGCCTCAAATCCAAGATTGGTCGCAGCCCGCCTGCTTTCTTGGGGACCAGGAAGTATGGGCTGTAAAACCCTCGTTCCATATCGGCTGGGGGTACCGGCTCGACCGCACCTTTTGTTAAAAGGGCGTCGATCTCCTCTCGCAGGAATCAGGCGCCTGTTCGGGAACAGGTGAAGCACACCTCGAAACCTGGGGGCGGACACGAATTGAGAATCGTGTAGCCCTGCCGGATTGTCCGGACCTCCCACTGTGAGACCCCGGGAAGCTTCCGCCAGGCTCCCAGGTAAGCTGGGACGTGCCGATGGTCCCCATGGCGGGGCCGCCCGGAGGCGGACTTGTGGGCGGAATCACCAGGGAAGGACCCTGGGAGATGGTCAGATGAAGGCAGGGGTGGTGTGCCCCCGCGCTCTCTGCCATGGCCAGCGGGGCTCGGGCCCATGTCGGGATCTTCGTCGGAGACCGAGGAAGAGAAACCCCAGACCGTCGGGCATGCGAGACCGCTATTCTCGGGAGGAAGTGAGTTCTATCTTTGACACAATGGGTGCCGCTGTCCCGGAGGACGGCAGCGAAGAGTGTGTGGTGGACTCCCCCCCCCCCTGGGGGAGCTGGGTCGATGACCAGACCCAAAGAAGAGCTCGTTTCCTCCCGAGTCGCCAACCTCAGGGGAGCTTCACTAGAAACCCTCGTCTGCTTTCGAAAACCTCAGAGGTTGGCTCCGCCTTCCGCATGCAGGGGTTTTCCCCGGACCAGAGGTCGAAGGAGTAAACCAAGGCAGGAGACGTACTCTTTGGCAGCGAACAGGCAGAGAGGGTTCCGGTCCAGAAGCAACGCCTGCTGCTTCTGGCGTGGAACTATACCCAGACCCTCCGCCTGCCTCCTGATCGTGGAGACCTTTGACGAAAATCTCCACGGCGACGCTAAAGAGGCCATCCGGGGAGACAGGCGCGTACGGAAGCCGAAAATCGGTCCTTGGGACGCATTGAAGCCTGCTCGAACCACAGATGGCGTTCCTGGACCACAAGCGTGGACATCGCGTGACCGATGTTCAGCACGGCTGATCTTGCAGCACGAGGCGACAATCAGCGGCTGAAAGCGAGTCTCAGAGAGACTGCTGGTCACCACCACCCTGGTGCATGACACGGAGGACCTGTAAGGTCGCCATAGCATGCAATACTGCAGCAGATTTACCCGCAGCTGAATAAGCTCTCATCATCAGGACTGATGAGACCTCCCAGCTTTGGCGGGAACACCCGAACGAGACCGTCAAGCAGCAGCGCTGTCGGGGAAAGCACCGCGACAACCTACCCACTCGGGGAATCGAAGAGTAACCCGTATCTGCTGCATTGGCCAGAGTGGTGAAGAGGGAGGAGCTCAATCCCCTGACAGGCAGGGGAGCCTGCCAGAATTAATGAGCTCCTCGTGCTTCTCGGGAGAAAAGGCACTAGCGGTATGCGGGGAACCTGTCCCGGCGCCTGCCTAGCCACCAATTCTCCAGCCGCGACAGCATCGAATCGGGGGGGAGGAGTCACCTCCCACCGATCGAGGCTGCGGCTGTGAGAGCACCGCGAACGCCTCCGGCTCCAGCTCGGCTGCAATCCCGAAGGAGGCAGGCCGAACTGGAGAACCGGAAGCCGCGCCCCTTCCGATGCTGCGTGGGAGAGCAGATCGTTTACAGGATCATACGAGGTACCGGGCGACACCGGAGCGCCGTCCGATTCACCCGCAGACCAGACGGGAAGCACGCTCGGTGTTTGGGGATGACGCGAGGAATCACCTGACGCTGCTCTACCCAAAACTTCCGCGTGCGACTCAGCAGAGTGCTGCAATGCAAACACTCGCGCTTCACGAGAGCCGCGTCGGTGTGCTGGGAACCAAACACATCGCGCAACTCCCGTGACCGTCTTTTCAACGAGAAGCCCACAACAGCCAGGAATAGTGCACGCTTTGCTCATCGTGTCGTGAAAAATGGACAGGATACTGAGAAAACGGCTGAATCACTGGACAGGCTTGCCTGAGAAGATCTTCGCGGTGCTGGCTGTTGGTTGCATGCTATTCTGAGCTAGCAGAGGTCACACCAAAAGAGCCAAGAGGTAAGCAACCTGCTGATCTTTCAAGCTAGAAGCGTCAAAGTTCAGGAGAGAGAGTCTCACTCAGTCAGCTCCGAAGGAAAATTGCATACTGAGGCTTAGGCACGCCCGGCTTTATACCCGGCTGATTGCTAATCAATCACCTTCGCCTGCAAATTAATTTGCCCGTTAATATGTTCGTCAGTCGCTCTCACGGTGATTCGCTCCCATTCAGTCGGTCTAATCCCGACTAACGTCTCCGGGACCGACTGAAAGGGAACTCACAGTTTGACCATTTTCAACAATAAGTGCAACTATTTTACTATTTGTTTTGCCACTCGGGCGTGGCTTGGAAGGAAAGTGACGTCAGAGTATATCCTCTATTTGTAACAATCCTTGAATGACCAAAATTACACCCACAAATTCCCCCAGTTTAAAGAAGCAGATTGTTTTCCAACCTCAAGATGTGGCCAAAACAGAGATCTTTAGCTTTAACTTAATGCAGAAGGATGCATACGACCCTATGTCAACAATAATGGTGGAGACATTATGCTTTGGGGACTTGTCAGCAGCATTACATCAAAGAGTCGATAAACTTGGACAGTTACTGTCCAGACTGAGAGGGACCTGCTTTATTCAGCCAGGCAATTTGAAAATGAAATGTGGATGGATATTTCAGGGAACAGTCAACACGGTAAAGGTGTAGCTCCATAGAAAACCTTAATGACTTGGAGAGGATCTGCAATGAGGATTTGGACAAAAAACTCTCCTAGGCAAGCATTCAGTAACAGTGTCCTGTTGGCTCACAAGCTATTCAAATAACATCTTTTGGAAATCTTTTGAAGAGGAACGCTGCAGATGCACATTAAAACATCACTTTGAAACATCAAACTTTGAGTTGTTTTTTATCCCTAGAAAGGGATGATTGGTGATGAGAACAGGTAACTTCAAATCTTGCCGAGAACCACCTCCTTCTGCCACAACACGGGCTGTAGATGGGTAGTCCAGGATGACAATGACCCAAAATCACATGGCCATCTGCCAAGGAAACTCCAAAGGAGTGGATCAATAAGAAGTACATTATTAAGATACTGGAGTGTCTTAGCCAGACTCAGACTTTAGTCTCATTAAAAATATATGGAGAGGGCCACACGTTTGCCATGAAACCTTAATGAGTAGTGGGACAAAATCCCTCCTCAGATGTGTACAAACCGATGGCTAACTACAAGAAACATCTGACCTCTGTGAATGCTAACAATCACTGAGTCAGGTTTCAGAGGTCATTTACCTATTTATCACTGATATAAATGGTAATCAGTTTATGGCATTTTTTAAAAATGCATTTTTTGGGGGGTGTAACGATAGCATAGTCACAATACATATCATTAAATATAACCAAAAAGAGCTTTACCACACGATTTGAACCAACTATAGCAATTATTCATCTTTCCTTGGAAAATAAAGCTGATTAAAAACCGCAGAACTAAGAAGGCTAGGGTCTGGGTTGAGTATTAGCATGTTTTATCCTCCACCCACTAGGGGGCACTGCTAACTTTGGAGTCTTTTGTACCCTGAGTGATTTACAATGCTTGTTTTATAATGTTCCTCTTGTTAAGGAATAATGGATAATTGTCTCTTAGTAAACATTAAATAAAACAAAAATAAGATAAAGAAGTTACAGAAGTGACTAGAATCATCATAATTTAAAGAAGCAAATGCACTTAAACGCACACTTTGTATCACGTTATATTGTTAAACATGTACACTTATGAACAGATCAGTTCTTTGTGTGTGAAAAAACAGAATCTTTTTACGTGTCGCTTATAATGCTGTTTTACAAAAGTCTGTGAAACATTCCGTTGTTGACGCTCTGCGCCGGTGTGGCTCTGTGTGTTAATGCATTTGCTTTGCTGTAGTGCTTAATGGTGTGTGTATGTGTGTGTGTGTGTGTGTGTGTGTGTGTACACATGCTTTTTTCATAGGCCATGCGTGTTGTTCTTTGTGAAGATTTTTCACCTCTGGGCTTCCTGAGTAATGTGACATTTGGTTGAATGTTTCTTCTTTATTCCCTCGTGTCCCCGAACCAAACCATTCTTTTTTTCCCCTCTGCTTTAAATGGAGGCATCTCGGAATGTTTTGTAAAAATCTGTTCTTCTCTTAGACTTCGTTAGATCCAGTTATGTCTCTGTTTCTCACTGTTGCAAGTCTCTGTTTATCGAGGCGTATTATATGTTTCCTCAGAAAGACAAATAGTCCAAGCATCCATCCGCTGGATAACAAGCTTTCAGATGCTGTTTATGAGACAAGACTTGAGCTGAAGGCGTACTTAACCCTGGCTTTCCAGATCATTTATTCAGAACAGTTGTGACTCTGAGAATGCCGGCGAACACCTCTGTTGGCTTTACCAGATTTAAAATACAATTAATTAGCAGTGCAGAATGCAAAGAAACAATTAAAGATGGCAGAAAGGACGAGGAAATAATCGTATCTATGTTTCTTCGTCATTATCCTGGGAAAACGCAATTTTCAAAATGGGATTTCACTAAACCATGAAGTAGTGGATGTGCATGTGGTTCGATTCCCGATCCTGTCATCGTTCTTATCTCTGCTGTCCTTTCCATTCTGGAAAATGTATAAAAATAAAGGCATTGGTCATAAAAAAATCTTTTTGACCACAAGGTGGTGTTACCACAAACAGTTATAATTCCCTTTGGACATGTTTTGATGCTTTTAATCATAAATAGTAAATGATGATATAAATTGAATAATTGAAATAAATAATAAAAAATGGTGTGGATATAAAATTTATTATGGTGTGACTTCGAGCCTCAAACCAGCAAACTTCTCGCTGAAAGAAGAACATATTGAATTTATTTTTATGATTTTACGATTTCAAATATGAAATTGAAAGCACAAACTGTGCCGGAATGGTGCAGTCATCTCAGATCAGTTAATACACAAAAGCACTGCTGGGATAAACACTTTTTAACCATTTCTACGAGTGCTATATTGTGACTCGGAAACTGTTTGATCTATTTTAAGCTGCATTGCCAATTTACATCATATCATCCGTTCAGAATTTTGTTTATAGACCATATGATGTAAAAGTTACTTGCATAAACGTAGGTGAAACTAGTGGTGGCGCTAGAGAGTTTGAGCTAGAGGGTCTAAATTGGGTCATGTGACTCATAATACCAATATCTACCAAATTTCATAATGTTACCACAAGTTGTTCATAGGACTGCCATTGACTTCCATAGCGGAAGAATAATAATAATACAATGCAGCCACCTTTGGCTTTACCAAAAGTACCACTCAAAAACACAAACAAATTAACCAATGGATTCTATTTAATTTAAATAAACACACACATAGTGAACTACACAAGTTTGATGTGTTCAGCATTCGTTTCTGTTGTACTGACAGCTTCTGTCTCTTTTGTTTTGGCAGTCTGCTCTCAGTTCTCAAGGGGTGTGTATGCGATATTTGGATTCTACGACAGGAGGTCAATGAACACTTTAACATCGTTCTGCGGCGCTTTGCACACCTCCTTCATTACGCCATCATTTCCCACGGACACAGATGTACAGTTCGTCCTGCAGATGAGGCCGAGCCTCCGGGGTGCCCTCCTCAGCTTGCTAGCCCATTACAAATGGGAGAAGTTTGTTTACCTGTATGACACTGATAGAGGTGAGTAACTGCTTTTATAAACTCTTTTGGTGAAACTTGTCAATGGGAAAATAGCCCCGCCCCATTCTTATTTCAATCCAAGTCTGCCTAAATGTACAATAAAACATTGACATTGATGTGGACAGCTGCCTGATTTTTTTTTTTGTAGTGGGGTGGGTGTGGACCCGGAGAACAGATAAAAAAATAATTGTGGAAATTAATTAAAATGTAAGAAATGGATGTATATCTGGTGTCCCTTGAATACTAAATACACAGACAGTGACCTCTGTATGTTTATGTAGAAAACTTTTGTGCAGGCAGCATCCAGAGAGTCTATCCTAGAGTTGTAAACTTCATTCTCT
>SRMA01025490.1:235068-435839 GCA_007224835.1 Danionella cerebrum | reverse complement strand
TTACATTTTTGTAGCGGGTAGATCACTTTGACTTGGTCATTTTAAAAGTAGCTCGCAAGCTGAAAAAGTGTGAGCACCCCTGGCATAGAAGGATGGACGATGAATTTGAACAATCCACAAGGGCTCAAATAAGATGAAAAAAATAAAGTGCTGAACTTTTTTTTGTGATTTTTATAACCCATTTTCCAGAAACATGTCTCAGTACCACTGCTGCTACCACTTCTCCAATCAATATCCATCTGCCCAACATCAAGGCCTGTCCCAAAATCCCATGTCTCCTGTCAGAGACAAAAGTTTTATTGTTCATTTTTTTTCCATTTACCCACAGAGCATCTTGCTTTACTTTAGTGAAAATACCCTCAGTAATGCCTTCTACACTTAATATTTACCATTCCAAATGTTGCAAACACAAGAAAGCTAGCAGGCTTTTTTTTTGTTTTCAAATGAAATGTTTTTTTACATTTTTTGGTGGAAAAAAACTTTGCATTTAGCCCACAAGGAAAGATCAAAGAAGTTAAATCTAGGACTCATCAATGATCATATACAGTGTAATTTTGTGAAATATTATTTATTTAATTTGAACATAGTTAAAATAATGTTGGAATGCATGTGCACCACCGTGGACATCAGGGCTACATTTCAGTGAAGGCTGCTATAAATTAAAATTGGTTTAAAAGATTTTGCAGTATATGCAGCGGGTCGCTTGAGTCAAAAGAGAAAGAAAAGCAGTTTATTAGAACTTAAATTATACAAATGTTAGTAGAAGCAAATGCTACTGGTGATTTTAAGTCCTGTTAATCATAGTCAGTTTTGGCCAAACAAATGTTTTTGCTTGGTTCAATGTATCCCATAAAACAGTTATTTTTTAAAGCATATTCTCTATCAGTATAAAGCAGAAAATTGTTGAGTTCATGATACCATCAATGAAATGCAGCACTCATGCAACCCCACATAATCACACTGCCACCACCATGTTTCACTGTAGGGACCAAGCATTGCTCTTTAAAATCCTCACCGTTACAACGCCATACAGTTTTAAAACCATTAGTTCAAAAAAACACTGATCTTTGTCTCAAAACTCCCAGTAGGGTCCCAGTAGTCTTCATCTTGTCAACATGGGCTCTAACAAATAGGCCTTTAGGACAGATTTCCTTGGATGATACCAATTCCTCTGCACTTCCATCCTTCCTACATTTTTGGATCACTTTTTCTACAGTGTTTGACAGATCTTGCAGACCTTCTTGTAGCCCTCACCTTTTTGTGCAAAAAAATATTGCTTTCTCAGATTTTGTGACATTTTTCTTCCATGGGGAGCCATTGCTGACAGCATGAATTGGGAAGGGTTTTTCTATGTTAAGTGATGTCCTTTTATGGTCACCTTTCTGCTGGACACCACTTAAATGAATCATTAGACTCATCTGTGGTTGAATGCCTGGTAATTAGAACTTTGTGGCGTTTCTCCTAAAACTATAATTGGGGTGGACTCATATTTGCAACATGGGCTTGAATAAATTTCCTAGGAAAACCACTTTTGTGTGTGTGTGTGTGCGCGTGTGTGTGCGTGCGTGTGTGTGCGTGTGCGTGCGTGTGTGTGTGTGAGTGTGTGTGTGTGTGTGCAAATTAGCAAATATGCTTGGTATCAATGTGTTTTTGTTGTAGAGTATCTTATAGAAAAATGTTGATTTTGAAAGGAAACTAAAGGTTTTTTGACAAATATAAGTGTGGTGTATTTGTTTATGCTTAAAATATTCTTTTTTGGAAGGTGCTTTTAAATGATTTAAAGAAATGTTCTGCTTGACCATCAAGCTCTCTGTTAAAACGGCAACTTGAATTTTACATGCCCCCTTAGATTTGTATTGCTGAAGTAATAAAGTGTGAGGAGCTGTTGCCTCTGGCTACATTTCTTTCCAGCCAGCCTCAAGGTGCTCTTCCAAGGAAACTTTCACTCGTACTTACAAAGTGTTCTGTTTAAAAACCTTGCTAATCCATATCAAAGAGCTGTTACACAATACATCTTTCCTCAGAGACCTTAAACTTTCAGAAGTCCTTGTGTGTGTGTGTGTGCGCGCATGTGTGTGTTCTCAGAACTCACCTCAAGATCTAAATTACAGTAAACACAGAATAAATCAGATGGTTGGACGACAGTGATTGTTTTACATAAAAGAAATACTAGCCCTTAAGATCAAGTGTATCTCATTGCACAAAAACTCTGGGATGTCCAAATTTGCACTGCATCAGTCATCAGGGAAATATATTGTTTTTTTTTTTTAAATCTGCAGGGTATTTTCATTAGTTGAATGTTGAACATTGATAAACTGTTAGATGATCTCTTTCAGAGCACTGTAGAAGTAAATATTAAAACCACACAGTACTGTCAAATATAAGAGCTGAAGCTTCTAACCCACAGAATGTTTTATTGTTTTTATAATGAGAAAGTGATTGGAAATGAAACGACATGCAAGCGGACTGCATTATCTGATTTATTTGTGTATGTTGTGTATTAGCAGCTGAAATGTCCTTACGTTAAACATTTAAAAGGAAAAGTACAAAGCTCTGTCCCATGTGAGTCTTCATTAGGGCAACAGACGACAGCAGAATATATGACCTGGCAGAAACTGTGGACTCCGAAATGACAAGGAGTTTTGGAAGAAGGAATGGAACATAGTGTTGTCCACCGTTGACTTTCCAGACTTTGCAAAAATCCTTCATGTGGTTGTTGGTTAAGAGTTGTGCCGAACAGAGAAGTGAACCTTCACAAGCACTGTAGAACTTTAAGCTGTGGTCAACGGAATGTAACAGAGCGTAATGTTTTTATTCCTTTTTAGATTGTGCTGATGATAGATCTGAAACTCCTAAGTAGAGTGTTTCTACCTGCCCACAAATGTGTTGGTTTTAAATGCTGCGTATATTTATTTTAAAGAGTCTTTGTGTTGGTTTAAAAGCCAGTAATAGGTTAACGGCCATGGAACACTGGATGAGAAAACAGTAAGTGATTCCAATTACTAGCAGAACATTAAAGTTGTTCCTAAAACATCCTCTTTGGATTTTGAAAGCGGTGTAGCAAACGTTTCCTTGGGATATCACTTATTGGTAGTTACCACATAAAACATGTAGATTACATTTGGTCCTTACTGGTTATAGAATAATGTTATAGTTTGCTTCCCTAAAGTTCATCAGTGTAATGATAGGCGCATTTCAACAGTAAGAGATGAAATATCGACAAAAAAAAAAAATATATTAAACTAATCAGAAATTATTTACAAAATTCTAATACTGCCCTGCGATGGACTGGCGAACTGTCCAGGTGTACCCCCGCCTCTCGCCCAATGTGTGCCGGAGATAGGCACCGGCAGACCCCCGTGACCCCGAAAGGGAATAAGCGGGAATGGAAAATGAATGAATGAATATGTGTGTTTTGTCATTTCTCAATAAAGTTGAAAATAATTGTTTGTTGATTGATGTTTTACATTTTTGTAGCGGGTAGATCACTTTGACTCCGTCATTTTAAAAGTAGCTCGCAAGCTGAAAAAGTTTGAGCACCCCTGCTCTAAGTGATGGAGAGAGCTAATTTTATAATTTTTTATGTGAGTAAAGGATAACTGTCTTATCACATAAACAATAAAAAAGTAAAGAAGTTTCAGAAGTGACTGGAATCAGAATCACTCCAAGAAGCAAATACACTTCAGCTCCCAGACGATATCTCCAAGTAGCTCAACGATATGTATTGTGACAATATTATGCATAGTGCAACAAATGACCCATGTGGTGGTGGTACCTGAGATGCTCGATCCCTTTGATCACTGCTTGCAGCTTTCATTCCAGGTTGAAAAGGGAATGTGTTTGCAGACTGAACCAATGTAAGCACAAGTTTAATCAGATTGACTGAAGCCTTTAACATATACTTATCAGTGCATTGCAACAGGAACTTCCAGCTCTCCCAGATTCTAGTTGACCAGTTTGCTCTTTAAGGTCACAGCAAAGACGAGTTAGTGAAGTGTGTCGCACTGCTTTTAAATCAGGGGAAAAGAATGTAACAGTTAAAAACTCTGCCTTATATCTAAAGCACCACTGCTTTGAAAGTTTGAAGGTTCATTCCTTGATAGACAGACACCATGATGAATGATGACAGAGAAAACAAAACTCCTCTGTTTTTAAAAGTTAAACATTAATTGTGATATGGAGCCATTCCAGTTTCTACTGCAAGGAATCGTTGTGTTGCTTTCACTTTCAGTTTTTTTTTTGTGAATATTTAGACAATGACCTTCTGAGAATAAAGACTGATTCTTCTCCAGGCTGGTAATGCTTTTAAAATAACATAGCCACAAGTAGCAGCCCAGGAATTACAGGAAAGGGAATTTAAGTTTTTTTAAAAAAAGGACACATGATTGGTAAGAAGAGACGAGTTGGGAAAGCCATTTAAACTTTAAAAGCAAAGTGTCTACGCTAAAATGAGTCATTTGTGCGAGTATTCTTCTGCTTCGTGTGCGCTTGGAAAATAAATAAAGGAAAAGGATTTAGTTTAATTTTTTATTTTATTTGGAGAAACTTAAAGGGGAGAAACTAAAAACGCACCTGAATCAAGACTTTGAATCATTCATATATATTTAAGTAATCTTGAATCTCCAGCGGTAGACATTGTGGGGTACTAAAACGCTCTGTTTCACGAAGCCCCGGCCTTTTTACGTAGCTCCGCCTCTGTCCCCCGTCTGCTGCTGCACCGCTCCTCCCCCTGCAGCTCCGGCAAAGACTCGCGTCTACGGCTGAGGGAGCTACTGTTAGCAACAGCTGGTCTCACGACGTGTCAGAGCTCCTCGTTCAGAGTGCTTTTCTCTATAGTTCTCCGGATTACAAAATGACTTCTACAAGGAGATGTATGTTTGGATGCCAAGGAGAGAGCCCTCTCTTTACGCTTCCCAAGGATGACACGCTTCGTCAAAAATGGTTAAAAAGCTTATGTATTATTTCATAGCAAAACATAGTTTCATTATGATGCATGTTTTTAATTTCCAAGTAAAATGCTGCCACAAAATGGTGTAAATTTACAAGAGGATATTTACCAAGCAGACACGTCTTGAAAAAGTCTCTGTACTTGCTCCGGTTCCGCCGAAAACTCACTTTCTGGGTCCGATGTAGGATCGTGTGCGTAGGCTTGTATAATATCCTCCGTTGCCATTTTGCAAAAACATGATTTTAATGTTTTTACTATGAAAATGTAGCGGTGCTTGGAAAATGAAAACAAATGGTGGCAGTGCACGTGGAGTATGACGCACTGAAGGGGGCGGTTCGGAAAGAAGGAGGGCGCTCTTAAAGAGACCGGTGAATATCAGGCCGTTACACGCTTTTTAAATAAAAAGCACAAACCAAATCATTTTTTTTATGTTAATCTTCGAGAACTTAAATGTTTAGGTAAGGTGTTAAGGTAAATGTTACGGAATACATTTTAAATTGCATCTTAACTTTCTAGTTTTACAGTTGTAAAGTCCAAACCGGTACGTTGTTATTTGTAGTGTTTCGTAGTGGACTTGCTCCTTTTTTCTTATTTGAAATATAACTAGCTCTCACTTTATCTTTGGAAAGTATCCAATGCAGGCTCCGTGTTCCTGGTGGCTTTCTGCAGGCTGCTGGTGAAGACAGGGGTCATGTCCGGATCACCCCACATGTCAACACTCCTCTGGGAGAACGAGAGCATTCTACAGCCTCCTCTCTCTCTATTACTGGAAGAGAGGGTTGACAATAAATTAGAAATAAATATTGATGAATGCAACTCAAACGTTTAAATCCATTTATAGTATTTTATAACTGTTTGCTTAAAGTATATCCTCTTAAAAAAGGTTCTTCACTGGTTCTTTGCAGGTTTGAAGGTGCTGCTATAAAGCACTTTTTGGTTCTACAAAGCATCTTGTTGTTTTTATTGTGTTCTCTATAGATGCTGGTCATATGTACATTTATTTATTTGATACATTTGATGGTTGGTTCTAAACAGCCCCTTTGAAGATAAATGTTGAATGGCACCAAAAAAAGGTTCCTCTATGATTACGAGGCAAAGATTTGGTTCTATATATTACCTTTTTTTAACAGTGCAGTCAAATCCAATGTTATTTAGGTAATTGGTTTCCTCTGTTTGACCTCTGGTTGCAGTGTAGATCAGGGTAGAATCAGTATTTTTCCGAATCGGAAATTTTTCGGAATCTCCTTTTTGTTTTTACAGGGAATAATTGACCAATACATGTCTAATCACTGCATTTAAAAATGTATATATAATGAGTCAAGCCCACTTTAAAGCATTTTTCTAGATTCCTTTAAACTAAAATATAATATACTTCAAGGTTTTCTGAAGGATTTTACCAGGATGTGACGTCATAGAGCTTTATAGTTTTAAAAAATAAAATGACACTTCATGTTTGCTTTGTGTTCCAATTGTGGGGCGTTTAAATTGTTTAATTATAAAAATATTCAGTAAAATTGGTAATTCTAAGTTAGTTCTGGCATAGATTATGTATTTATCTACACAAATCTGGCAAATCTTCCCAAACCCATCAATAGCAATAAACGAAACTTCCCCAGTAATACACTCACATCGAATGAAGAAAAGCAGGAAGGATCCAAAGTAAATTATTCCAGTATTTAATGTATGAAAAATATATATTTCTGGCCTTGTGATAAAACGCACAAAACATAAACATATATACATTTATCTTTCATAAATACAAATTATTTACAGTACAATTAAATAGTAAAAATATCTCAATTTTGTACAATATTGCATTGTTAAATTAAGAAAGACAGTATAAAATATAAAAGCATTATCTATTTTGGTTTACCTGGGTAATAAAAACCAACGGCACATTAAAAAAGATAGAAAATGATGTGTTTAGGAACTTGAAATCACTCGAATTGCATTTGTTTGTAAAACCAGGAACTTTACACAAGGAAACTTGTCCCATCTTATATCTGTAGAAGAGTCAGCATTGGCACAGCAGAATTCTTGAGGCTTTGCCGTGCCAAACAAGATCAACCGTTCCTTTAAAAGTACACAGTATTGAAAGATGAGGCACTTATTTCAGACGGGCTTTGCGCTAACCACTGATAGTCAAATCCATTGTAGGCACAGAGAAAAATCACAGTTATGCAAACTGTGGATTCCCAAGAAATTGTTCACAGCCAAAACAGCTCTTGATTGCTTCTCATCCAAAATCCATTTATAAATAGCATTTCGAACCATATGCAAAAAAAAAAAATACTCCTTGGTCACGGTCCCAGACCCTTCAGCGTCACCTCCTTAATGCACAAGTCTGAATGAGCTTTGCATGATTCGTAAAGAGAGATAAACGTCAGGATGCCGGTTTTCTTCATTTTTAAGGCTTTTTGATTAACGAAGCCTTGATTGCTCATCTCTTCCAGAGAGTTCTTGAGTTATGAGAAAATATATTTGCATCATTTAAAAAAAGGGAAAGAAAATAGTGCAAAAAATGCAAGTTGTTCCTCGAGTCTTCAAGTCTCTTGGTTTGTCTTCGCAAAGGCATTGTCCATATCAAGAAGTAGTTCTTGTAGTGAGCAGCATGAATAAATAAATAATATTAATGTAGATAAAATATTTTCTCTTCATGTCTTTTGTCCGTTAAGACTGTAAACGGTTTCGGGACAGGCCCACTGCTGTCCGAGATTGAAGATCACCGTTAGACCTGTCAAAGCAGAACGATGAGAAGGATTAACTTAAATTCTTAGAAATCACGCTGGTAGAAGAGGGTCATGGTCTGAGGTGGTTACCTCAGTAGCAAAAACACATTGTTCTATGTGCTCCGGAATGATGTACACGGGATGATACACTCCTTCTTTAGGATAGCTCAAAGGTGGGACCAACAATGTGGATTCAGAGTTTTTCCTGAGGTGAAATAAAAAACAATAGTTAACAAATTTCACATACAGAAGGCCAAAAAACGACAACGGAAATCAGGCACGGAGAAGAACTTACATGTCTAGCTTCTTGTTTGACGATTTTTCATCAATGCTCAGATTGTAGTCTACCATCTTCTGCTTATAGTTGGATTTGTCACTCGGATGGATGTCTCTGAGCGCCACGTCCTTATTGGATACCTTGAAGGGACCACCAGGAATCAGGAAGGCCTCTTTCTCTCTGCTTAAAGAGGTCGGCGGCAGAGAGATGCGGTTGTTGACTGAATCCAGATTGTTTCGCACTGAAGTCGAGGTCATTTTTGGCCCTTGTTGCATTTGTCTCATGACCACAATAGCCGCACAAATCACTAGGGTCAGAGTGATGAGCACCAGTGTAAATGAGACTATCAAGGCTGGCGGAAGAGAAGGGCTCGCCTCTGGGGTGGGCTTTTTTTTATGCTCGCATTTTGTTCCCATGAAACTTGCTGGGCACTGGCAGACAGGCCCAGAGATGTGGATGTAGCACGTCCCTCCATTTTGGCAAGGCGAGAGACTGCAGGTATCAGACCGAACCCTACAATCCTTGCCTGAGAAACCCAGTGTGCACGAGCAGGCGTAGCCATTGATTCCATCCATGCAGGTGCCCGCATTTTGGCAAGGGTTGCTTGCGCAATCATCGATGTTTATTTCGCAACGTGAGCCTGCAAATCCAGGGCGACAGCGGCACATTGGTCTGTTACCCAAATCCAGACACTGGCCACCTTTTGTAAAGGAAAAAAAGAGGTATTAGTAACATAGCTCGGTTAAAAATGAGGAAAGATTAAATGTAGAATGAGCTCAAGAGGGCAAGCAATGGACTAATAAAGGTCTATTGCTTTATGATGCTACATATCAGTGTCAGAGACTGATTAGCGTCTATCAAACATGAGTTGTTTGTCATGGAAAGTCTCAAAACAAGAGACATGGTGCATCAGCATGTTGCAAGAGGTGTCAAGGACTGCAGTTGCTACCATTTGCCTTTATTATCTGGGAGCTCAAAATGCTCCAATCACAACCTAAACCTTCAACCCTCACCCACTAGCCAGACAGATTTAGCAGCCCCACTCCTGGCTACATGCAGGGCTAAAATACACACTAGCAAGTTGAGAGTCTTCATGTGTGAAAAAGTGTGTTTTCTCGGTGGATCCAAGAGGTTTTTTTATTTACGGGAATGCTCTTGCAGACCATTTCTTTCGAACTGCATCAGATTTAGTGCATTATCCTGACTGCCCGCAGAGATTTGCACTAAATGGAGGAAGATAACAGGACGATCTCAATTATATTCCACAATAGAACTATTTTCTCTATTTTAAAAATGGTACAGAGTTAGTCTAGAGGGGCCTATCATTTAATTTAAAGGTTGTGGCTGAAATCATAATATAGCCCCTTCATGGACTCTGCAGGGCTTTGGCCCTCCAGGAATTTGCCTGCATTAGGGTTTTGCTTTCAGGACTGATGCTAACCAAATGATTCTTACCATTCGCACAAGGGTCGCTGCTGCATCGGTCAATTTTTTTCTCACAATTTGAGCCCATGTAACCTGGAGGGCAGCGGCAAGAGTAGCCGCCAGTTGCTTTCTCCGTGCACGTTCCACCATTGAAACATGGCCCGTCGGCACAGGTCATTGCGCTGACCTCACAGTTCTTCCCGTAGAAACCTTGAGGGCACGTGCAGGTGTAGTCGTTCTCTTGGTCCTGAGAAGCAAACGAAAAAGCCATAAGCAACTGAGCACCTAAAAAGAAAAGGGGGAAAAAAAGACCCGAGAGTAGTGCTTACATTGCAACTCCCTCCGTTCTTGCACGGGTTGCTGTCACACTCATTTGTCTCAATCTCACAGTTTTTACCGCTGAAGCCAGGCTTGCAGAAACACGTATAGCTGCCCTGGCCGGTGTTGGTACAGGTGGCATCATTCCGGCAGGGCCTGTGATTGGTGCAAAAGTTGAGGTCCTCGTTGCAAAACAGGCCACCCCAGCCTTCCTTGCATGTGCACTGGAAGGGCTGGTTGCAGGTGCCATGTAGGCACCCCGGGTGCCTGGTGCACTCATCGCAGAGGGGCCCTTCCCATCCAATCCGACACTTACACTCACCGGGGGCCTCACAATAACCGTTCTCCTCACTACAGCCAGACAAGCAGATGGCTGTTTAAAAAGGAGAGGGAGAGAAAGGGGGACATTAGAAGGACTGGGCATCATAAACCACCCCCCTTCTGGAGGCTCAGGCACATCAAGTATTGGTTAAGTTCTAAACTCAGCAGCTGGGACTCACACAAAAGAAACACATGCCGTCTTTTTCACGGAAGGCAGAGCATATTAGGTTTCAGCGCGTGTCCTTGTTAAATTATGCTCTTTCTTCTATTGTTACAGTGAACAAAAGCAAACTTGCAGGTTTAAGGAGACGTTGAACTTGCCCGCGTAATTTTCTTAAGGGTTTCCCTCGCAAACACTGACTGAATTGCCTATTTGAAACCACTTACGTTCAGTGCAATAATCGCCTTTCCACCCAGGCAAGCACATTCTGTTGCCCGCCGCGTCACAGTTGAAGTGGCCGAAAGTGTCATTCCGTGGGCGGCAGAAATCCGAGCATTCCTCGCCGTGGTAGAACTCATCGCAGACGACGCGATAAGAGAAGCGCAGTTGACTTTGCTCCTCCTGGTGCACGTCCTGGGACCAGTCCTTGCCAACCGCCAGTCTTTTGGTTGCCGGGCGGCCTATCATGTTGTTCACGTTTTCTGAAATTAACAGCACGTTTTATTTTGTTCAACATAAGGGGACAAACACATAAAACAGGCGCGTCACGCAGATTCTGTGGAGTTATACCTGTCGACTGGTCGGATGATTCTGCGTTCCAGGCTTCGATTATCAACGAGACCACCCCCTGTAATGACATGGGGAACTCTGGTTAATATCACATCGCCTTTTTAAGGAGAATATTGAATTCCAACAAAGTTTGGGCGAGTTGCTCACCGGCCACTTGAAGTTAAAAGGCACGCGGATGTGCGCACCGCCGGAGAGGGAGTCCGCGCTCAGCATTTCTGACGTTCCCGTGCCATAGGTGCACGGCGGCTCCGGCTGAATGAGAGCCTGCGAGTGCTTCAGACACACGCGGAAAAAGATCAAGCAGTCGCCGGACAGTTTGCACATACTCCTCGAGCTCGTGAAAGAGTGTACTTTTAACTCAAACACGCCGGATGGTTTTGCCTATGGAGATTAACATAAATTTAGCGCTCGGCGAATCGCTTGTCAACAGCGCACTGCGAGCTTTTTATTAGAATAAAATACAATAATACTCACCAGCTGCGCGGATATCAACACGAAACAAGACGTTAACAAAATACGAGCCATGTTTTCAGCTTCCCGTCTGCTACTGCGAATAGCAGACTGCGAAAAATATTCCAAGATTAATGTTTGTTGTATCCAAGATGTCAGCGAAGAAACGAGCTGGAAAACTAAACATAAAAAAACAATTTAAAATTAAAAATATTTCTAAAGCTAAAACAACAGATTTCGAGCTCTAATGGAGACTTTGGACTCGTCGGTTACGTTTTGCACAGTGTCCGCTCCGCGTGTTTATTTAAGAAAGGAACTCCGCGGGGCGGGGCCCATATGCAAATGAGGCTCTTTGATGCTGGAAGTGGACGCCGTGACTTACTTTTATTGCATTAAAAGAGATAGCTGTCGATTCAACAGGGTTTTGGGTCTGTTGACAAGAGAGATGTCGGATAGCATCAGGCTTTAATTGTAGAAATAAACATGGAACTATAAACTTTATAGGATAATATGCTTTAAGGACACGAGGATGTATACTTTTTAAAATTGTCTGAACCCAATTATATTTAAAAAGACATTTATGAATTTAATCAGTACTCTGTCATCTTTAATTACAACCCCGAAAATCTTTGCCTAGACCAAACTTACATGTTAGTGTAAGAGTTAATGTCAACTTGTCTCCCTGACAGACTGAATAAATAAAACTAGATAAATCTTTTAGAAATAGCTATTAAATAGAAAAAATACATTTTTGTTTATTGTTAATTCAAAAGTTTTAAAAAAGATTGCTAAAATAGGTTCGTGGGATCTTGGAATGAACAAATAAATATTTTTATTTTCATATGCTTTTAAACATGAACAAAAATGTATATTGTAAATATTTTCTATTTGTTTTTTTTAAGATGAAAAACAAACAAACAAAAAATGATCTGGACTGGACAGATTATAATTGTCCAGTTGTTGTATATTGTAAAATGTAGGTTTTGTTCACCTGTAAAGTAACAACAAATATAAAGTATTTACTGGACACATGTTCACGTGGAAGTGATGCATATATTAGTATCATGGGATCATCCCAAGACTCCCTGAACCTTTACGAACCCCTTAAAGCTCATTTGTTTAACATCTTTTTAATGAGAGTGGCCTTTTAATCAAACTGTGTCCGACGCGTGCCGTTCACCCCAAAAGTTTCTTGTACAAGAATGTCCTTCAGTGGCCAAGGAAGGGGATTTGGGTGCGAGGGATTGGCGCATCCCTTTTAATTCAGCCCTGAAATCTCTAATTGTTCTGACGCGTGTTAGTCGTTAAACCGGCAAGCGCGCATTGTTCCCTGGAAAGATCCGGAGGGCGCTTTTGTTATCTTGGGTCTGAATTGTAGGTCTTTGGTAAAGAGGGTGAAGCGGTGGGGGCTGCGCGTTTAATTGCTTTCTGAAGTAAGAGAGTGTACGTGCGCGGGAGGGCTGTCAACACAGCTGTATGATAATATCCGCACCTGCGCACTGAGGTGACCCGGTGCGCAGGTCCTGAGAGAGAACGTTCGTTTTGTTCAAGTTTTCTTGCATGAGCTCAACAGAGATGACAGAAAATCTTCTAATGTGTGGTTTGGTTTATAACTTAACATGCCGGTTGTGCTTTGGGTCAACAGAGGAGACACGCGCTAACAATGCAGTCCTTACAAACTGTTGCTCGTGCTCCGCTGATCTTCTATTGTGATTGTAATGAGAGCAGCGCGTGCCTCCGCTGGAGGGCCCCTGCTTTACCCCCAAGGCACGCTTTGCCCACTGGACGGCACCGGATGATTAGAAGGGTTAAAAGAACCGCTTTTGTTCATTTACTGTCGAAAAATTAGTAGACCGTCTGCTTTCTTGGCTTGTGATAAACACAAGGATGAATAGCCCAAGGTAATCAAGAGTTATTATCTCTGTAAACAAACCACGAGAAGGCTAAAGAAATGGGCTGGCTGCAGTGATTCAAGTAAAAAACACAAAGTAGTTTACAGGCATCACGTTTGTGTAACCACATTTTATTTCATTTATAAACACCTTGGCTTCCACAGACTGTAAAAAGTGATAATGTTGAATAAAACGTATTTGTTTCACAGTACACCTTTTTTTATCAATAATTATAATCAATTATATCTTATTAATTATCTGTCTTATTAATTATAAAACAAACACATCACACAAAATTACAAAATGGTGCGAAATAAGCGTATATTTCATGTATAAAGACAATTTACAACTATTGTACTCTTTTAGAGAGTATAGGGTTTATTTATTTTAAAGTCATATTAGAAATCTCCCCCACTCAAAGGGTTGTTTTAATCAAACTTTGCTTTTTGTTTAATCTCAATTTTATTTTATTGTTAAAATAGTGCTCTGTTTGTATTGCCTCAGCACCTGTAATGTGGGCTTTGTAAATACATTTCATTTAGAAAAATAGTTACCCTATCTTGTTTCATTTAAAACAAAGCTTTCATAAAATGAAATAAATAACTGAGTAAATCGAAATAAAAAAATACACATAATTTTGTTTACTCAGTGCTTATGCAGTTGCGTTAAAAGTGTAAAATCTAAAAAAAAAAAAAAAAAAATGACCCAATATACTGAACCCAGGAGTTAAAAATGGCCAACACTGAAAATATTTGCTTATAAAAGACCAACATACTCAACTAAGCAGTTGGGTTAAAAAATAGTATTTTTAGAGCGCATGCTTTGAAGAAAGTCTGCACAATGAAAAAAAATGTAATGCAGCGGAAAGCTTGTTAAAATGATTATTGATTCAATTTTTTGATTGATTATTGTTCCTATTAACAATTTTTCCACTTACAGTTTTTGTGCTGCTATACCATTTGTACTATTGTCGATTATTTATTGTCAAATTATCAATTTGACGTGTTTTCAACGGGAAAAAGGCAATCAGTCCAAACACGACATGCAAGTGTTCTTTAAAAAAAAACCCGCTGGGTTATTTTTTTAACTGCTGGGTTGAATTTGTTGGTCGTTTGTGGAGTTTTTTCAGTGTTTGGGCATTTTTGACGCAACCGCTGCATGGGTTGCATATTTGACTCACCACTGGGTCACCAAAATAACCCACATTGGTTATTGGTTAGAATGCCTTTTGAACATATCAGTGTATCCGATGCAATAATTTCCTCTATAGTGGTTGTTAAATAAACCTCCACAGATCACATAAATGTACAAATATGTATATAACAGATTCCGAAAGTCGATTTGATAGAACAGTCAATCACAGAACCGGTTCTAGTAAATTCCACAATTAATTAAATGCTTCAGTTTTCTCTGTTTTATAATTCACTATATAGATTTGGGCTCACAAGTTACACACAGCCAGATTGCCAATATAGTCGTACACGCGCTTGTTTTGTAAACGACTATGGCGATCAAATAAAATAAATCAAATAAAAATGAACAAACCATGACGCGCATGCGCATCCTCACTCTTATTGATGCGCGCAACGGGATACATGTTCAACAAAATAAGTGTCGTGTGCACATTATGTTCATTCGACAAAAGAGAGTGATGAGGGGAAAGCGGGGAAAAGCCGCAAAATCAATAACCATCTGCCTCAATCGAAGAGGCGCATGGCGCGTTTCGGATGTTCCTCTACAGAGGCCGCTCCACGCTTAAATGATGGATCAAACCTCCGCGAGTCCTTGGGGACGTTAATTCGTGTAATAAACAATCCACAGCAATCATTTTAGCGCCTGCTTCCAGAATTCGTTCGATGTTTTGCTCTGCGCGTCATTACAGACACTTTCCTATCCACGTGTCCAACATCCAAACGGTGTTTGCGCCGTCGCTTTAGCGGGAATGAAGCGTGTCTGACGGCTGCTCGTGAATTCAGGGGGGAGCCGGGAAGAGGAGGAGGACTGGCACTGCATGGGGGTGTAAAGGCACATGGCGACAGTTCTGGTGAGGTGTTAGCCCGTGGCAGAAGGCGCAACCATAAATGTGAATTGGTGCCCCTTTGCCAAGGTGCGAAGTGCGACACGCGGTTCCCAATGCAAAGCGGTTCCCAGGCTCTACCCGCGCGCACGAGCCTTCGAGGTGTCACTTCTTCGCATCTCATTTGTTCGCACCTTTGGGACACAGTTTGTTGCTGGTCCCTGCCATGGCAAACCATTTAGAACAACCCGTTTCTTCTGATAAAGCTCACGGTTTCATATGTTCAGTGCAGAATGATATCTTTGATGAATGCTCTTTAGAATTCTATAAATTCTGTCAGGCCTGCTTCATTCTGGACAGACAGGGAGTTCTGCAGGGCAGACATGTCCAAACAACCTTAAAAAAATGGTTCTTTACTGGTTCTTTGATGGATTGAAGGTACTATAAAGCACTTTTTCACTTTAAAGAACCCTTTAAGCTCTTTTTGGTTCTTCGCAGTTTTAAAGTTGTTATGAATTTTTAGAGGAAATACCTAAACATGTTCAGAAAGGCCCATAGCAGGCCTCAAAGCGACATCCTTCCAACTAGGCACCATTTTTGAAACTATTACACTTTAAATTAGTCCGAATCTGAGTTGATTAATTTAACGAAACTCAAATTTATTTCAAAATAACTGGTACATGATTTAACAGAATTTAGTTACAGATGGCTTCGCAAACCCCTGAAAATGTGTCTTACCAAATCCTTTAAAACTTAAATAAACCTTTGCTCTGTGATTGGCTATTGCTACATCTGCATCTACAATCCTCAATGTTGCACATTTCGTTGTGCGGCTACATATGAGCTTGAACAGCACTTCATAAAACCCCCGTCTGCTTTGAAATCATGTCTGGAGTAGACTGTTGATGCAGACTGTGCATGCGCAACCTTGCTGTCTTTATCAACCTCACCTTTGTGCAGAGTTTCCCTGTTCCTCAGGCAGTTTTAAGCCTCCTACACAGTCGTTTCTGTTTCAGTTCATGACTGGGTTGCAAGATATGTGACCACTAAACTGACTGACCTCACTATAATCCTGCCAAATCTATGACTGAGCAAGTAAACCGCGCAAGCAGATAAAAGTAGTAACATAGAATGTTCGCTCTCTTTGCGTTTTGTGAATTTACAAACTTTATTTATATTTCTAAAAGCATTCTTTGTTTATCAGACAGTTTAATTGATTGCTTTTTACCTTTACCTTGTGATTAAATGTTATTTTGGATCAGAAGAGAATTCCTGAAACTGGATTGAAAAGAAAATGAGGATTCTCCTGTTTGGAGTCTGTCTGAAATAATTGGTTGTTTTCTTAAATGTGAGTGAATTGTTGTGCAGAGGTCGTTAAAATGTTAGCAGGAGGGGGCACATCTGTCAAACAAACGGTGCGACACTGGCAAAAGTTTGTCACGTTACAGTTTGTTCGTTTACCACAACGATGCCATCATCCGTCTGCTGGAACACGAGCAGTGAAAGCACAAACACCGAATGAAACCTCAGTTTGACGGACGGATAGATTCAGACCATTGATGCATTAATTACAAACTTTCAGAAGACTACAGAGGACTGTTGGGACGCCTGAAACGATTATTGGTGCACCCCTGCCCAATCTCCAGGAACAGTACACATCCAGAGTGAGAAAAAGGCTCAGAAAATTACTCTGGATCGCTCACATCCGAGCAACAAACCTTTTGAACTCTTGCCGGCAATGAGCACCAGGACAGCCAGACACAAGAAAAGTTTCTTTCCTCAAGCAATCTACCTCAAGAACACTTAAATGCTCTCTCCCGCCCTCTCTTTTTTCAGTGCAATATCATTCTGCAATTCATCTTCTGTGAAATACCACTCATCTATTTACTTATATCTATTTATTTCTCGTGTTAATTATTTCTCGTGTTTTTATTTTTTTTATTCTCATTTCCTATTTAGAAATGTGCAACTGGTAGTTCCGTCACCAAAGCAAATTCCTTGTAAGTGCAAACCTACTTCAATAAAACTCTTTCTGATTCTGATAAAGCCTAAAACTAAAATTTTAACAGTTTATTAGAGCATTACTAAAACCATTCAGTTAAAAATGTTACAATGGCACCTAAACATGACCATCTAACTATTTATAGTAGCAGAGTGTGGCTGTTCCTCACCAAGCTTTAAATTTCTTACACTGCAGCTTCTGTTTCAGTTCATGACTGGCATTAAACCTTTGTGTAACAGTGCTAGTTATTAGCACCTGTTTTGTGTAATTGGTTGATCTTACAATTTTTTGAGCATAAATAGTACCTCCGGCACCATCACCCCTTGGGCACTTGATTTTACAACCTGTTCATTCCCTTTTTGGGGTCACAGGGGTCTCCAGTGCACATTGGGCGAGAGGCGGGGGTACACCCTGGACAGGTCGCCAGTCCATCGCAGGGCATCACACTCTCACACCTGGCTGTCTAAAGAGATATTTATTTTGTGTACTGATGTCTTGGCATAAAGAGTTTCCAGCACAACAATTGGTAAACAGTGACTTTGTGTATTGACAAAAAAAAAAAAAAAAAAAAAAAAAGTACCATATTTTCGGGCCATAAGACGCACCGGCATATAAGACGCATCCAAAAACTTAGTCTAGACCCCCTTTAAAAGAATCTGGGCACCCCCAGATGTAAAATAATTATTTCATAATTAATAATTATTTTAATGTAAAATAAATGTAACTACTCCTTAATTCAGCTTATGAAAACCAACATAACTCCATTAATGAAGGATCAAACTCTCCAAGTGAATGTTTAGCGGAAAAAAAAACCCCTCACAGACTGAAGACGATGCATATCGATCATCATCTTATCGTCAGTGGAACGTCCACTGCTAGGTCTATGTACCACATTCTATTTGTATGTATGTTGCCCTTTAAGAGCTGCGCCCCAAACCCTCAGTGTGTGCGAGGAGAGGGAGAGACGGAGAGGGAGAGACGAGTGTGCGCGCTGCTCTTCCCCTGGGACCGCTACCCTGTTGTATATTGTTTACTTTGTTTTGTGACGCTGAAGTGTACTGGGGTGTACAAATATGGCCGCGGCTTCGGCCTAGCTCCGGAGCTCTTAAGCCTCTCATACGGCCGTGACCGGACTTCGCGGTGCTCTGCATTCGGTCTATAAGACGCACCAACTTTTCCCCCTCAGTTTTGGGGAAGAAAAAGTGCGTCTTATGAGCCGAAAAATACGGTAGTTGAGAACCATTTTTACCAATAAAACCACTTTACCACCAAACTCTTCCAGATCAAAGACAAACACCACGCAATACATTTCTGGTTGGTTTATTGAACATATCCTGAGTGCCACGGTAAAAGCAACATCAAGAATATTCCAGAAGCACATCCTCAAGAGTCAGACGCCAGGGACCAGGTGGAGACGCTTTCCCACCTCGACAACATTTCTCAAGTCGAATGTCCCATCCGGAATGGAACCTACTGCACAAAACGAAAATCACAACTTGATGCACTCTTGGCTCTTGTGGGGATAAAGAAACTGGTCCAACAACCCTAAACCATTCTAATCACAGAGATCACATGTGAGGGAGCTGTCCAGGAAGTGGCATCTTTCAGAGGAGTGAAATGTTTGGAGTCGCCGTCTCCGAACTGAACACCTTCATTTTCAGGCAGCATCTGTTGAGCGAAGCCGGCTGATTACAGCCATCTGTCTGGGACCGTGCCTACAGTGCCGGTGGGATGCTTTCTGGTGTGGCTGCGAGCAGGATTGGATTTCATTGCTGCTTTCGGGACCAGAACCGACCTGCAATGGTTCCTAAAGAAATCCCCTGCTTCTTCTGCTGCGAGAGTTCAGAGAGTCTCTGCTCTTCTTCCTGCAGTGGACAAAGGAAACTTGTGATTACATAATTGATAAAGAGTTGGGGAGATTTTATATTTAAAAAACAATATTTTAGACAAATTTAGATTTGAAATAATTTAATTATGTTGGATTACAAAAGCCGACATAGTGTTATTATTACATCAATTCTAAACACATCTCCTAGCCCGCGGAGGTGCTACCGGTCGATCGCGGCGTGAAATGGAAACAATATCAGCCGATCATCGATCCCGTCACAGTTCAGTAAAGTTAGCTGCAGATTCACGGATTCGGTTTTCTCTGCTCAATAGCTCGAGACCAGAATGTTCTTAGTAAACAAATAATACCTATTTTTAATCTGTGTTATGTAGCGGACAAACTACAAAACGTTTTTTATCAAAACAAGTTTCCCTCGGCATTCGCAGAAACACATTACCGTCTATGAGCAACCCGCTGACATGGAATCACTTAGGGACCGTCTGCAAATTACCAGATCCAAAATATGTTTTACCCAGAATATGCTTCATAACTTCATTATAAATTGCTCTATTACAACCAAAATCAAGCAACACACCACTCCTCACCTGTATATTGTACTGCACGACTCAGTTTCAATAAAAAACTGAAATATTTATTAGAGCATCATTTTTATTCTTGATTATTTGGATCAAAGCTCAATAGCTCCCATAAAAATCACTCTATTACCACCAAATTCAGGTCACACACAACTGTTCTAATGATTCAATTCAGTGCAAGTCACCAAATTAAACTTACGTTATTACAAAAAATATAAATAGTTAATTATTATGTGTGTTTTGTCATTTCTCAATAAAGTTGAAAATAATTGTTTGTTGATTGATGTTTTACATTTTTGTAGCGGGTAGATCACTTTGACTCCGTCATTTTAAAAGTAGCTCGCAAGCTGAAAAAGTGAGAGCACCCATGTCCTAGACAAAACGGGCTACAGCCAGAAAACTTTGCCAAGACATCCAAACTGGTCTGACTCAGGTCGCTATATCTTTTCAGACTGTTACCACAATAGAAATTCTGGGAAAGTGCAGAGGATTATTTGAAATTTTCCATTGACTTTAAGAATAAATGAGAAAAGGCAACAAAAACTTATTCATGTTAATCATAGTAACAACTTACATTTGTATGACAGCACTGACCGCTCCCTAGCAACCAAACTGTATACCCTAGCAACCAAACTGTCTAAAATGTATCTTTGGTTAATGATATGTTTTTTTTTCACTTGAAGGCACATGAACATTACACAGTCACTGACTCCTTCACAGCAACCATTGCTTTCAGATGATTTATTTTAAATTTTTTCACTTTTGCTGAATGCTACTAACTGCATGTCAACCAAATTAGCATATCTCGATCTCATCTTTGGAATATAGTAGAATCATAGGGGCTGACATTTCATATTGACATGGTGAACATTACGACACTGACTCCACCATAGAAACACAAATTTTTACCCTAGCAACCAATTCTGCAGATCAATATCTAAGCTTCAGAAAATGCTAGGGGCATGGGAGCATCATGTATAGCGAGAGGGAAACCTTTTAATGACATCACTGATTCCTCCATAGCAACCAGATTGTTTAATCACGCAATCAAAATTTCTGAAAAAAATGGTTGGTTTATTTTGGTTTATTTCACTCGCAGGCCCATGAGGAACATTACATTACATCACTGGCTTCTCCATAGCAACCAGACTGCTTTGCATAGCAACCATATTAGCATATCGCCATCTCAGCTTTGGAAAAAAGTAGAAACATGGGGGCTAGCATATTTTATTCATATTGACATGGTGAACATTATGACACTGACTCCACCATAGAAACAAAATTTTTTACCCTAACAACCAATTCGGCAGATTTATATCTAAGCTTCAGAAAATGCTAGGGACATGGGACTTGGTAAGCATTAGGGCTGGGCGATATGAAGCAAAAAAAATATATCTCGATACATTTTGCTATATCTCGATATACGATATATATATCGCGATATCTTTACAGGTTTTATAACCTACTGCAAAAACAAATATTACAAATTTCAAAGTGAGGAGCTTCTGCAAATTTTCTTTCAGACATCCTTGTATACATATTATAAAACAATAGGGAAATACATATTGCCTTTTCATTCAAAAATAAAACAACTAAAAAACAGGCAGTGCATAGGGACAAAGTGCTCCTGTAACATTTAGGATATAAAAAAAAATCCCTGATAACATAAATAATAATTTAACTGTAAAATAATACACATAGCCTTCTTTTCATTCAAAAATAAAACTCAACTCAAGCTCATCTTTGCAGGACCTCTGTTGTAAGTAACCTTTTCCAATTCAGCAGCAAGCCGCGCTCTCTCTGTAGTGTACAGTCGCGGGAGAAGTAATGTTGACTGGATAAATTGTATCTGACTGGGATCAAGTGTTTTTAGCATACGTTTAAAGCCACATTGTTCAACGACGGATATGGGTGCCATGTCCACTAGGGGTGTAACGGTACGCTAAAATCGTATTCGGTTCGGTACAGTGTCTTGGAGAGTTCGGTTCGGTTCATTCGGTTCGGTACAAAAAATAAGAACTTACATAATCTTTATTTTGAAAAGCTGCCAATACACAGTAGAATTCTTGCATAAAATAAAAAAAGTGACACATTTGGGTGATATTTTAAATAAATTGCACTCTTTATTAAGAAAAACACATTTTTAAATAAAAAATGAAATACTGCAACTAGTTAGGATAGTTAGGATAGATTAACCTATCCACATTTTCTGAAGAGAGCACAGATCTGGTTGCAGTGACAATATCTCCAGCAGTAGAAAATGTTAGATGTGTTGCCTGCCCGATCTCTGTGGAACAATGTCGGCATACAACTTTAAATTCATCCACTCGTCTATCGCCGTTATGTATTTTAACAGAGAAGCCAAAGTGTTCTCAAACACGAGACTGTAGTGAGGTGAGAGGGTCTTCAAGCTCTGGCTTCTCTTTCGCTTTTGATATGATTCCATTTTCCTACTCGCGCTCAATAGCGTCCGTGCGGAAACTCGCCTAGGAACATTGTTCCGAGGCGCTTAATATTGCGCTAATAATGCATTTATATCATTTAATAAAAATACCGAATACCGAAACGGTACGCAAGGGTCCCGAACCGAACAGGCCGTACCGAAACGGTTCAATACATCCCCGTGAACCGTTGCACCCCTAATGTCCACCGCTATGTGAAATGCCACGGACTCTGTGATGCTACACCACCTTGCGCTCTGTCTTTAATATTCTACAGTAGACATCTGTCTGTTGTTCGTCTGACGACTTAAAACCAAAGTATTTCCATATAATGGAGCCAGCTGTTCTTTTGTTGCAACAAGTTCTGTAACCTTCGGGCTGGTTGCGGGCGCCGCCATGTTGATTGAGACGACAGGCAAGGGGAGGGGGAACAAAAGCAAAGAGACGGGGACGAGCGCAGCACAGAGAAGCCAAACAAGCAAAGTGGCGAAAATTAAATATAGACATTATATCGATATGTACGATATGCCAGAATTCATAGCGAGTTTAAAAAAAATATATCGATATATTTTAAATATCGAGATATCGCCCACCCCTAGTAAGCATCATGCATAGCAAGAAAGGGAACCTTTTAATGACATCACCGATTCCCCCATAGCAACCAGATTGTTTAATTGTTAAACCTCAGCAAAACCATTGATTGATGGGTTTATAGCAGTCTCTTAGCTTTTAAACTACTTTTACAAGCTAAGATTAACTGGTGAAATGTGTTTCGAATTTCTAGTTTTGGACGTGAACTTTTTCCGGGCTTTGGCAATTTTAACATATTTCTATGCGTATAAACTAATGTGCTGAGACTTCGAATCATGTTCTGGGTTTGCATCATCTAGGGGAGGAGCCAAAAATGATAACTTCCAAAGCCTCAATTCCTGACGGTACTTAGGTGATTGCTTCGGGAACCAGTTAAGACTTTAACGCAAGTTTTTTTTTTAGCTATAAATCCTCGTCCTCTGCCTGATTACACCCATGCCATCAGAAACAACACAATGCCTTATTATGATATTAACATTCTGGGAAAATAATTGTGGATATTTATGAAAATGCTAAAATTACCCAAGAATCCTGGTTCACCAAATATGGAAAAGTTCAATTTTGCTGCGTCATTAATACTGAAATGTAGTAAACACCTGCCAGCCAATCAACATCCAGTATTCACTCAGGTCGTGGCATAAAGCACAGTTGAGAACACGCTAGAAAGACTGAGCTAGCATAACATTAGCATCTCAACAGAGGAGTTACAAGCAAACAAGAGTACCTGTGCAAGCTGTGCCTGCCGTCTTTTGAAGGCCTCAATCGGGTCCTCTTCATGGGCATAGTTCTCTAATACTGAACGGACGTCCTCCACTCCGCTGATGGCAATAGCTGAACGGTAGACGAGCGGTTAGATGTACATTGATTGATTCTGACCAGAAACACTCGGCTTTGGAACATAAGCATACTGACTTTTAAGAAAAGCCGCGAGATCGTAGAGCGTTCGATCTTCTGAGTTTCCGTCCCACTTATGCAGCGCTAAACCATTGAAAGGCTGCAGAGCGAAGGCCTCCCGTTTACAATCCACCAAGATGACTTTAGAGGTGTCTCGGTTCAAACAAGACACATCCTGCAGGAAGAAAGAGTCACAGATTGATTTCAGTATTAGTTAAAGAGTAAACAAACCCTAGAACACTCTTTCGACATCATCCATTTATCCAAAGAATCAACAGTTTTCTTGCTTCGACACCGAATATATTTAAACATTGGTGTCTATTCGCTGAAGACTGTAACCTGAACCATTGACCTTATTTTCAAAAATAAAGGGTTTATTGTGTGTTTTTATGGTCCTGTTTTAAAGGCAAAGTTACGGTACATGGCAGTCTGGTCTTTTATTAGGTATGACAAAATAATCCTGGAGTGGTTTTGTGAATAAATAGGCAAGAAAATATTGTTTTGACTCAAATGCAAAACCCTCTCTCTGCGCTGTATCACTTTTTGAAAATGAATGACCCCCTGAGCTTTTGTTTTTGAAGAAAGAGGACATTCCTGATCCGGTAAGCATTTCAATTAACCAAATTTCACTCTTCTAAGTGATCCAAAATATTGCTTTTATTCCTACGTGGCTGTCGGCTAAGGCAGCAAATCGATTAGATCGTCCGGTAAGATAAGATTACTATGCTGATGAACTCATCAAGACGGGCAAACAGACTGAAAATATATGCAACGTTGGACCGTGTTTCAAGACCAGAGTACCTGCAGCTGTTTGATTGTGCTCCCACTGTTAACAATGATCACCAGAGACCATAATTAGAGTTGAGAAGGATCCGAGCAAATAAACTGTTTTACTTTTTATGTTTTTAATACTTACTACAAAAAATAAGATGTGGCAACTGAACGTTCGGTTCATCTATTCACAATTTACACATATTTGAAAAAAATATTTTTTTTTAAAGAGCAAGACAAACCTCATAACTCATTTTATGAGACTCACATGGCTCATTTTTAATAGGAAAGGACTCTCATTAAAATATAAAATCAAATGTATACATTTAAAAAAATTACCACCTTTTGTGCTCATGGTATCATCAGCCACTAAATTAAACTGCTGTAAAAATCTACTTTTGTCTTTTTTTGTGGGAACAAATTTGGTCATACCTCAGTTTTAATCCAAACTATTTTTTATATCCTGGATTATTACCTTTCATTTGCAAAGATCTTACATCACTGATTTAGTAAAAAAAACCCCAATTTTTTATATTTTGTTTAGTTTGAAATCAGTGAGATCATGTCAGATCTTGGCACGTAAAAACTACTGCTATTTTTTTGTTTCTTTCAAGAGCTGAGGTAGATAAAAAAAATGGAAAATTTTTGATCTTACAGTGGTTTAATTTAGTGTCTATTAACTGCCATGAACATGAAGGGATAGTAATTTTACCCACAGTGCATCGTTGTGTTTTTGAAAAATTGCACAAAATATAAGCAAAATAAAAGTCTTTGTCAGCAAAAATCATTAAATTTGATGAAACACCCAAATTTAGACGCAAAATCACCCTGAAGTGGGTGAATACATCCCCAATAAATAAGGGTTACATGCTTTGTTTTTAATAATTATGTTAGGTTAATACCATTTTAAAAATAAAACATTGTAATTATAATGAAATTGAATATGCAACAAAAACCTTTTCTCAACGTTTCCCACTTATTATAAAAACAAAATATGATTACATATTAAATAGAAAATATTACACACATTATTCAAATACAAACATCTGAACATTATATTCAAATACTACGCATATTTTATTATCATTATACAACATACAAATGTATTTAACATAAATCAGGGGCATAACATAAACGGCTGCGTTTCAATCGACCTATTTTTAGATGCATTTTGGATTATTGCATAAAAACCGTGGATTTATGTCAAGATGCGCATACATTTTAAAAAATAGACTGGAATAAACTTTTTTATCCAAAAATAAAAAATAACTACAGAATAAATCCCAGCATGTGCATAAAAAAAAATGTGATTTTGCATTTTTTTTTTCAATGAACGAAGCATGGACTGATTTCATTGGACAACATCTGATATGTTTTCTTCTTTGCTGGAGTTTCAACTACTTACTAAGAAAAAAAAAGGATAATAAATCAGTTAATTCTTTTCAAATACCCCTGTATAAACTACCCTGACCTCTTGTACCCTGACGCCGGTCTGACACGGAGCGGAATTCACACCTATGCGTTTGTGGAAGGGTGCAAAGACTTAACACCATCACCCTGAGCTCAAGCAAGTGCTCTCTCTCTCTCTCTCTCTCTTTCAACAGGCCAGCTGTCTCCACTGTGATCCGCCAGAGCAGATGGGTAGGGACGCTTTGCTCGCTCCATCACTGAGGTCATCATCATTTCCCTCGGGTGTGCGAGGGAGAGATGGAGAGGCCCCAAAAAGGAGAGCTCCTTGTGATGGCGACACACGCTCCAGAGCATCGACGATAAATGACATGCATCTGCCCTCCCCTTTACCCCACCAGCAGCACCAGGATGTGTTTCACTGCATCCTTATCGACTGTTTGAGATCGCATCTAGGTTTTTTGGGATCATAACAACATTGAAACACAAAGTCATTGAAAGTGAATATTGGAGGATTGTGTATGAGCAGAGCAGCTGGTAGCAAGAGTGTCATGTTGCCGAGTCAAACACTCCTCAATTCCCCAGGTGAAACGGCACGCGCGGGATGAAGCGTGCCGCTCAGGAGATGCACGCGCCACGCTACGCAGTAGTCAGTCAAAAGCCAGCTCCGCCCCTTTTCTCAGCTTAGCATCTGCTTGATGTTGTGGCTTCCCTTCTAGGTTCAGGATGAGCATTTCATGAGATTTGAGTGAGGTGAAAACAACAACAGACTGATCTTTGCGTCTACGAAGTCAAATTTTGTGCACGGTTGGTGACCTTGAACAACTGAAAGCTCACTGTGTTTTTAAAGATAAAGCTGATTTCTACGCATCATTTGATACTTTTATAAGTATGTTTTTTTAAATGTTCTTAATCTAATATTAACCAACCCCATGAATGGCTAAGCTTGGATAAAGGCATCGCAAATTGGTAGCTATGTAAACTGTCTGGTTGCTATGGAGGGGTCAGTGATGTCAATGTCCCCCATGTCACTTTGAGTGAAATATATCAACCCCCGTGTCACTGTGCTTTTCCTAAACAAAATGTAGATCACATTATATTTCTTTATTTCAGGCGATATGATATAATTCTTATATGGATAACGTTAAAAATCTAGAAAAAAAACTGCCAAGAACGTAAAGTAAGAAAGTAAATACCTCCAAATTATGTTCACTTTTATTTATATTTAGAATTCACGTACAGGAAATGTGAAATAAACAATTACATTTTCTTTGCCCCCACTCATCATCCTAAAGTCCACCATTCGTTATCACCATCACTGTTCCAGTGCAACATTGCCCCCACATTACATACATTGCCCCCACATTTGTACACCGCCGGGTGTACAAATATGGTCGACGTATGGCAAGCCCTTTTAACATTTAAACATTTGCCCTATCCGCAAATGCATTTAAAGATAGGAATAAATGTATTGTGACGAGTAGTAAATATATTTTCATGGGCGTAAAGACATTTAGAGATATCTTCAATTGTAATTGCCCTAGTAAGAAAGTGAAATTGAGATATCTCCAATTATATATTGACTATTCAAAACTCAACTGAAGACATCTGCAATATAATTAAAGATTTTAAAAATGTTAAAACGGCTTGCCATAGCCGACGGCTCCGGAGCTAGGCCGAAGCCGCGGCCGTTCTTACGCCTCTCCTACAGCCGTGACCGAACCTCCGCTCCGCATTCGCCGGATAAGACGGACCAACTTTCCCCCCCAGTTTTGGGAAAGAAAAGGTGCGTCTTATACGGCGAAAAATACGGTATATTTGGAATTATGGTTCAGCCCTATTCTAAGATAAGATAAAGATATACATAAATTGGTCGCTCAGGTAAATAGTTTGGTTGCTAGGGAGTCAGTAAAATCATAGAAAAAAAAAGTTATTACTATGATTATCAAATAATTTGATTATTTTTTTTGCCTTTTCCCAAAAATTTGGTAAATATTGAACCCCTTCTAGAGCCTTGGGTTCAAATACCTTTGCAGTGATTGGCTTGTTCTTGGACAGACTGATAACCTCCACAAGTGTCTTAACAAGAGTCTGAACATGGTTTAAATGACTCTTTTGATGGTTGTGTGCGTGCAAGTCTTTAGAGGAGCTAGTGGTTCCAGTGAAGGAAGGTAAGCATGTCAACATGCTCTGAACGCAGGCTTGCTCGTCGCTTTGACGCAACGTTCAGATGCTTTTTCTCTTTTGGTCTTGGTCACTTTCTTCATCGCTTCGTTGAAATTTTTATTGCTCACGTACGGACCACGCAAGTCAGCACTCGCGCCCTCAGATCAAAACACTGCCGTCCTCTTCTGCTTTGTGGGTACCGTAAACCGTAAAGCACAAATCAGTGCGACAAAACTGACACAAACTTCATATGGAATTAATAGAGGCTTCGAGGCAGAGGAATTAACCTCAAAAACTTTTTGAGTTATTCTAGGAATCGTTTCAGCCCTACTGTCATTAAGCAAAACGATGCACTATTGACTATTAACACTGGACAGATAATAATTTTAACTATGAATTTGTAAAAATTAATGATTATACATATATTTCTGATTTTCCTGAATAAATTTATGTTTAAAAGTGGCACTAATCACTTGGGAGTGATCACAAAATGTACATAATATAGTCTTCAACTATATATGGAAAATGTGAATTACCAATTTGGAGTTTAAAAAAAAAGTATTTCTTAAACTTTCCTAGGAAATAAAGTCAAAAGTGGCCACTTTAAGATGTTTTTTCTAAATGACACGTTAGCACCATGTGGTTTGCATGTTGTAAACATTCCCAATACAGACCTTTGTTTAGTCCATCTTAAGTCTCTGAAACTTGCGATTCTGATCTTCGGAGCGAGATTCTCTAGCATTCAAAGCCTAATGAGGAATAAGTGCAGGAAACGATTTAAGCCTAACGAAGGAAAAAGGAGGAGGCCGAAGGTTAATGAGGCCTGAGTAGAGCGACTGGGAGGACGAGAGGCGTGGAAGAAACTGCTATTGTCATGGACTGTTGCTGAAAAGAAAGGAGAAGCACATAGCAACAGGGAAATCAATGGGCGAACAGAAGGACGGCATGCAGTGGAGACACAGGGGGCATCGCGCCAGAATGTTGCCCGGGTCATTCAGAAACGGGGGCCCGTGGGGAAAGAGATCTTCAGAAATAAGATCAGACTGTACTGTATTACACTCTCAGGACCTCTGTGATAGGACTTCTGTCATAAAACTGGAAGTTATGTTTCGTTCATCACTGATTCATGAAGATCTATGGAACTCAAAAGATTCATTTCCATGAAGGAAATAGCAGGCGGATGAATCTTTGGATCAGTGGAAAAAGCAGGATACGTGTTTGTGATACGAAGTGAATGTTTGTGAATGTGCAGCAGAGCTCTTGTGAGTTTACCTTAACATGATGGCCCTCCACGTAGCGTGTGGCATCCCGAAAAAGGCGGTACATCACGAATCCTTGAGGGTCTATACTATCAATCAGAGGGTATGCCGTCTGCCAAGAAACAAATGCAATCAAATTGAAAGCAAATAAAACATTCCTGATTCAGTTCAATGCTCCCAGTGCACCAGAGAGGCCTCCTCCTCTCTCCAGAGCATGCATACCCATCTATCCCAATCAATATATGCTTATCTTTTCTATCACGCTACTACATCAAGCCATCTCCCGCCCAGTATCTATCGCTTTAACCTCAACATGTATATCTCCAGCCCAGTATCTATCGCTTTAACCTCAACATGTATATCTCCAGCCCAGTATCTATCGCTTTAACCTCAACATGTATATCTCCACCCTAGTATCTATCGCTTTAACCTCAACATGTATATCTCCAGCCCAGTATCTATCGCTTTAACCTCAACATGTATATCTCCACCCCAGTATCTATCGCTTTAACCTCAACATGTATATCTCCACCTCAGTATCTATCGCTTTAACCTCAACATGTATATCTCCACCTCAGTATCTAATCGCTTTAACCTCAACATGTATATCTCCACCTCAGTATCTATCGCTTTAACCTCAACATGTATATCTCCACCTCAGTATCTAATCGCTTTAACCTCAACATGTATATCTCCACCCCAGTATCTATCGCTTTAACCTCAACATGTATATCTCCACCCCAGTATCTATTCGCTTTAACCTCAACATGTATATCTCCACCTCAGTATCTATCGCTTTAACCTCAACATGTATATCTCCACCCCAGTATCTAATCGCTTTAACCTCAACATGTATATCTCCACCTCAGTATCTAATCGCTTTAACCTCAACATGTATATCTCCAGCCCAGTATCTATCGCTTTAACCTCAACATGTATATCTCCACCTCAGTATCTATATCTTCAACCTCAGCATCTATCTATCCATCCATCCATCCATCCATCTTCAGCATCCACCCATCCATCCATCTAACCTCAGCATCCATCCATCCATCTAACCTCAGCATCCATCCATCCATCCATCCATCTAACCTCAGCATCCATCCATCCAACCTCAGCATCCATCCATCCATCCATCCATCTAACCTCAGCACCCATGCATCCATCCATCCATCTAACCTCAGCACCCATCCATCCATCCATCCATCTAACCTCAGCAGCCATCCATCCATCCATCCATCCATCTAACCTCAGCATCCATCCATCCATCCATCCAACCTCAGCATCCATCCATCCATCTAACCTCAGCACCCATCCATCCATCCATCCATCCATCTAACCTCAGCACCCATCCATCCATCCATCTAACCTCAGCATCCATCCATCCATCCATCTAACCCCTCATCCATCCATCCATCCATCTAACCCCTCATCCATCCATCCATCCATCTAACCTCAGCATCCATCCATCCATCCATCCATCTAACCTCAGCATCCATCCATCCATCCATCTAACCTCAGCACCCATCCATCCATCTAACCTCAGCATCCATCCATCCATCCATCCATCCATCCATCCATCCATCCATCTAACCTCAGCATCCATCCATCCATCTAACCTCAGCATCCATCCATCCCATCCATCCATCCAATCATCTAACCTCAGCATCCATCCATCCATCCATCCAATCATCTAACCTCAGCATCCATCCATCCATCTATCTCTTCAGCCCCTGCACCTACGCCTCCAGACCCGGCACCTACGCCTCCAGACCCGGCACCTACACCTCCAGACCCGGCACCTACGCCTCCAGACCCGGCACCTACGCCTCCAGCATCTATAGGTCCACCTCGACACCTATATCTATAACTCTAACCTCGATATCTATACCTAAAACTCACCACAGCATCTAAATCTCTAGCCTTAACATTTATAACTTCAGATTCAGAAATATCTAGCTCTAAATAGATATCTCTTTATATTTCCACATCAACCTCTATCAATATATCTATCTATTTGACATAACCTCTCTCTGTGTACTTGTATATCTGTCTCTAAAGTTCCTTTCTCTTTTTGTGTGATTCGGTAACAAACTAAACACAATGTACTGTAGACAGTGTCTGGGTCAGTTTACACTCATCAACTGTTCTCCATCTTGACTAAGAAACAAAGAAAGCAGCAGCAAAACTCTTGAAAATCACAACACAACCTGATTTGCATGACTTTAAAAGTGTGCCACACCAACAACTACAACAAACACCAGCTTAGACTAGCAGTCTGACTAATGACGTCATTATGCAAACATTCTGAGCTAAAACCGGTGTGTTTGTGGAATCAACACACATGTAGGTGTGCCACTGGACCCAAAACAGTTACTATTGTTTACAGGTTTGATGCTAAGCAAGATTCAATGAACTTTTCCTTTCAGTTGCAATTGAAACAATGTGTGCAAAAACAAAGCAATTTCTAGGGCAGTATTGTGGTAAATATTTATGATCACTGCTTGGCCTCACCATGCCCGTCTCTGATGTGAAGATGACTATCTCATAGAGTGGGGCCAGCTGCTGGAAAAGGTAGTCGATGCCAGGCCTCTTTTTAAAACGCCAGCCTGTGGCCAACTAGAAGACAGAGAGTATTAAGCACAGTTAAAATAACCCTTGACAAAAGGTCACTGACTGAATGAGAAGAAGGCTAGTTCCCATATCTGTAATATCAAATATTGTTGGTTAAAAACATTGGAGAGTTTGGAAGACATTCCCCCAAAACTTCTTAAATTCAGGAAAGTACCACAAAAAAAACGAGTGAAGGAGACTTCTCCACTTTTTCATCCATTGCAACTAACATTGTAAACTATTAGTAGAAGACCTTGTGTTCTGGTATGCTGGTGCTCAAATAAAAGCCACAATTATACAGGGATTTTTCATCCAGTGATGTGCTGACATTCCAAGTAATGGGCAAAGCAAAAAGAGCTGAAAAAGTTGAACTGTACAAAACAGAACAGGGATAATAAGAGATACCCAAGGCCACAATTGTAGAAGAGTCAGCATGAACAAAACACCATTCCCACAGTGAAGCATGGAAGCAATGTTTTGGGGATGTGTGAGCTCCAAAGTCAACGGAAACTTTGTCAAAATCGATGGGAAGATTAATGCAGCATGTTATCAAAGGGTATTGGAGGAACATTTGAACTCATCAGCCCAGAATCTGCACAGGAGACACTGGACATTTCAACACGACAACGATCTATCATCCCGACCCCCGAGTCGCGGGTCATTTGGTACCGGGCCGCACACGTTTGATTTATTGTCTGAGTCTTAATGATGTTTTATTTTAAAAGATAAGAGGGTTATCCCGAGGGAAATCGCCGGCCAGAGTATTTGAGTTACGAGAGCCGCTGCAGAGATTTCTCTCTGAAAAAAAAAAAAAAAAAGTCACCTCTGGCACCACACTTCATTGACGAGGAATGGATCGCAAAACCGGACTGGTCACTTCAAGGGAAAATGACAACTGTCTTCAAGTTGGCAGATGAAGTAGCATTTAAAGCCAAACTAGATTTATGGGGGCCGTGTGTACAGAGGCGCATTTGACATGTTTCATACACTGGTGGGGATTTTGGAAGAGATTGAGCGTGCGCCTTCGTTCTCCCCGCTGGTGCACGAAAGGAAAGATGTTGCTCATGTTCTGTTGTTGGTGCGACGTTAGGGGGACGCCGCAAATAAAGTGGCACATGATTACACAGTGGATTTACGTTCATTATTATTATTATTATAGAGAAAATACCACAGTTTTTAATGCCGATCTTATCATTTTATTTTGTTTTTATCTGCTACACACCTTTAGATTGGGCCGTGAAAATATTGTCAATCAACCAGTCCGTGGGGCACAAAAGGTTGGGGACCACTGATCTATAACAAGGCCAAGCCCACTCGTCGTTGGTTCCACCAAATTGAAGGTTGTGGGGAAACCATTTCAGTCTCCTGGCCTCAATAGCATTGAACCACTCTGGGAAGAACTCAACCGTGCCGTTCATGTAAGATAGTCCAAGAACTTAAGAAGAATGGGCTGCTTTACCAACAGAGAAGGCAAAGACTTCAGGCTGCTATTGATGGTAAAGGGGGGAATACAACCTCTTATTCAGGATTCAAAGTGAAAGTTTCAGTGTGTTGATAAACACTGTTTCACCCAACCACTAACTATGATTTTGTGTGAAAATGTAAAAAAACAAATGGCTCAGAATCAAAAAAAATTGGCCAGCGTATATAAACATATGAGCACAGCTGGAAGCTGAAAGAACATGATTAATCATTTTTATACGTCATGTACTGTAATTCACAAGAGTTTGCGTACAATCTGAAGACGCCCACTTCAGAAACAAATATAAATGCACATATTTTTACGAATTTTTTCCTTTTATACGTGTACATTGTGCAGAAATGGATGATGGGAGTAAATGACAAATTTAATGGTTTATATATAAATAAATATAAAACTATATTTACGGCATGCATATTTATTTAGAAACCTAAATAAAAAGTTGTTTGTACCAAGAATCACCAAAAATGAGAGATTCAGAGTCGAGGAAATAACATCTAGATAGAAAAATACAAAGACTTCTTTTAAAGCTCATAGTAACTTCTGCTAAGCTTACGAAAAATATTTTGTGATCACTCTGGTCTTATATCATCAATGACTTTAGCTCTTAGTTAATTCAGACTTCCACAGTTTTAATCTGCAACATCCATTTTAAGAACTCGCTGGTTTTTCTCAATAACTTACTGCGAAACGGGAACTTCACTATTATCGTTTGCCGAAAGCAAGCCGAAGTGAAAGATTTGTAGTCTTTTATTAACTTTTATGGTATTATCTCACTTTAGTTCCTCAAAACATTACTAAGCTCTTTTAATTTAACTTTACATACTTCGTTTCATGAAGAATTAGCATTTACAGCATGTAGAAGGTACAATGGCTTGTGGCCAAGCAGCAATAAGCAGAGGGGTATCAGATTACCCATGTCTCCACCTGTCACCTGTGTGTGGCCAGGTACAAGTGCAAGGTACTGCAGGCAACAGGTGGCGGGCCCCTGACAGACCTCCAGATGGCCTTGTCTCACTCTGATGAAGAATAACTGATAAGAGTGTTTGGTTATAAAGTAATACATTCGCACAACTTGTTCGAAGTCAAGTTACCCAAACAGATGAACTTTATTACAGTGCACAAATAAAGTGTGTACGATCAGAAAATTGGAACAGCTTGGGGAAAGTAATTAGGAGTCAGCAGAATAGTAGTCTGTAAAGCAATTTGTGATCATAATCACTTTTATTTATAAAAGATACCCAAAATAACCATTCAAAAAAAAATATACCATGGATTGATACAGTTTAATTCTCTAAAAGTTGTAAACCAAAACCTATAACGCTTTCAGGCCATAAACCTATAAAGATTTCAGGCCAATTTTTCAACATTTGTATCATATTCGCATCGATTTCCTTTACAGGCAACTGTGTCACCCTTCATTTAAGCTCCCTTCGTTTGTTCCGAAGCAGTTAAAAGAAGATCTTATGAACATCTTTTGCCCGGTCGATGATCTCTCCCCCAAACACACAGGTGGGGGAAATGTTCTTAACCCCTTAACACCCACCCCTCTTTTTGAACATAGGTCTGAAAAAAGTGCGTACCCAAAATAAAATGGCTGTAACTCTCACATTTCAAGGGTAAATTATTGTCCTTGGAGTCATTGAAAAGGTAACCCTTTCTAGTTCATCAGGAAAAAGTAAGGAAATGGATTTCTTAAACAAAACTAAAGTTTTAGATTCACAAACTTTGTAAAACAGTAGAAATCATCCTCATCTACATTTTTTTTTATTATTTTATAAATAAGTGAATGCTTGAGTCCCTAGTGGACTTTTTGACAACACTGAATAGAAGCTAAATATGTGTTTTCTGGAGTGATTTTTATAAAACAATGTCCAGGCGGGCACCATTGGTAACCAAATGAACAAATTGCTGTAAATTTGCATTTTTAAAATACTAATCAATACCACTAGATAAACTACTCAATAAAAAAAAATCATTTTTTTAAGAAATAAATATGTAAAAATATGTAAAACAATGTGATTTGTGCATGGCACTCATTAAAATAATATGAATCTCCTCTAAAATGTCCTCAAAACGATCAAATGTCTTCTTAGATACCATTGTGTTAACAGTGACAGAAAAACATGCCTTTTTCTCCGAGGGAAAAACAAAAACAAAAAAAAGGCTTTTTTTTTTTCAAAAAGTGAATAGTTTTAGGGCGGGCTGACGGGTGTTAAGAGGTTAAAGGCCAAAAGATAAAAGTGTGGTTTGAAAAGAATCCTAAAAGAAATTGTTGTAGTCTGCCTCATGTTCAGGGATGGTGTGTTCCACAGGAAGCTCTACCCAAGATTTAAGAAAGAGAGAGACCTTTCCAACTGGTAAACTACACAAAAAAATAAATTATTAAAATTCCCTTCAAATAAATTCAGTAAGTAATTGGGAGCTTTTTTAACAAAAAAACTGATGTGATCATACTTTTTAAAATTTCAATGCCACTTTTCCAAACAGATTTTAGAAAAGGCACAGCATGGCTCTGATTGGTCTGGCTTGGATCTTCTAAACGTCAAAACTAAAAAGATATTTGCTGGCTGTTATGAAGCTCTTGGTTGAACCTCATTTTTGTTGCACACTCATAAAACATGCAGGGAATATTCTTTCAGGCCAATCTGAGAGCTTGACAACTGACCAGTCTTTGATCGACAGGAAGTTGCATCACCTCATCCAAATAGGAACCAAAATAACCGTTAAGAATGAGTAAAGAATGCAGTGGTGAAAAGCAGCAAAAGATCTAATGCAATCCACCAGACACTGCTCGAAGAGGACTTCCCAACTTCAAAGAGACTTCATTTGAGATTCCTGATTACTGCGTCACCCCTGAACTTGTTTTTATGAGCAGGACACATACCGACCACTCTGGATGGAGGAGGACATCAGTGAGCTCCAGCACTAAAGTGTATGGAGGCTGGTAATAGGGTTCTCGTAGAGGGTCTGGGAGAAGCTTCGGACTTGTGGGCTCAATAATCATCTGCAGACAGGAACAACAGACAAGATAAACAAAACAAATTCTTTTCTAAACGAACATGTAAAATATATATATCTTTTTTTCTAGAATTCTCAAACCTGCTTGTAATCTTTAAAATATTTGAAGGTTCTTCTGAGCTGCTGGATTACGGGAACATCTAGAGGAGACAAGTCGTGTTTAGGTTTGTGTGATAATGGCCAGGATACAACATCCTCACACATCATTAAAAGTAAAGCATGCGCCATATCCCATCACCTGCAGACAGAAAGCACACGACCTGGATAGTGCACTCAGAGTTCGTTAGGGCACCAGAGGAAGGACAATCTCCTCAAAGACTCTCCTGTGGGTTTCCCTCCTTTCTCCTCTGTTTGATTAGTCCGGAGGGGGAGTGTTTGTGGGTGCATGTGCCTATTGGCAGTCTTGAATGGAATAAGCTTTCCCTTGAGACTAATGCGTCCATCTCCTAGACGCAATGAAATCAGATTTTGGGGGTCTCATGTATTTGACCGTATGTGTTTCGGCACAGTGCTAGTTAAAGTCGTCTAAGGCCATCTCTGCAATTGGCCATGCAGCAGACCAATGTAAAATGGTCTGGTTGAAAGTTCTTGGAGTGTATGGAGAAAGTTCCCCACTCCAGATCGACCCCAGTCTTCTGTCGAACTCCTACCAAACTGAACCACATCTGTCCTTTCTTCACCACTAGGTCAAGATCAATACAAAGGTTACCAAGAACCGTTACCGAGACTGATCCAAGACGACACCAGATAAGCACGGAGCGACTACGTGCACTTTGAAGGCTCTCTTGTGCTAACCTTGTTTGTCAGTGTAAATGGCGAGGAGTCCCATTGTTGCTGGTGGCTCTCAGGAGGGAAGTGCATTCAGGCTCAGGCCAAGAGGGAGGGAAAGCAAGATCGATGGCGAGGCCTCTGGCCACAACAAAGGCCTCCTTTATTGCTGCGCTTGGTTAGCATATGCTCCGCTAGTTTGTCAAAGGCCATTACTCAATTGCCTTTTTCTCATGCTTTTATTTGAGAGTCCCTTGCCTTTTTACTCCCAGTCAATCTCCAGCCATGAAAAGTGGTCTTATGGCTCAGTCCCTCTCTGTGCAGTCATACGGGGATCTAACAGTTCAGGACTGGGACTCTATCCACACCCGATGACCTCTGATGATGAATTGAGAAATTTTGTGATTGGACACATACATTTACAAGGTTCAATAACACAAGGTCAAAGTAACTAAAACTAGGGATGCACCGGTACCGGTATTTGGGATCGGCCTCGATACCACATTTTCTAAAGTAATCCGATACCGGGGACCGATGAGTCTGAGAAATGTCTGTTTTGTATTATCAACAATATTGCATTGAGTGTCCAACCACTCTCGGAGCCAGAAAATGTGGGATTCCTGCGTCTCCTCCATGTTCTGGAGCCCAGATATGATGTCCCAAGCTGCCGCTACATGACTGACAACAGAGATTCCTAAACCAAGTTACTCAACTTGCAAACCTCGTCTGCGTTTAGTTTCACCACAGATAAGCAGTGTTAGCCCTGTGTTGCCAATTTTCACATTTTTTTGACCTTGTCTTTGCTTTTTGGGGGGGATTTCTGAATTTTCATTTTTGTTTCAACGCTTTGATTTGTGTTATAAAACATAAAAATACTTTGGGGGTTTTTTTCAGTGAAAACAAAAGACAAAATGTACAACTCGGAATTGGATTTTTTTTGTACAATTTCAAGTTTGTTGTGGAATTATTGTGTAATATAAAAAAAATTATTGTATTTTGGAATTATTGAAAATGGTTTGAAAGTGTTCATGTTCGGCAGAAACCGTTCCAATCTTCTAAATTAATCTTGTCTGGAGTAGACATTCTTGTTTATGCTCTGGTAAAATGACCTCCTCTTTCAGACCCTCCTGAACTGGTGCAAGACTAGACTAGTTGTATCAGATGCCAGATGAGGCGATGACAGAATCTGATTTTCTGCAAACCAAACAGGTTTTCCAAGCCTTATTTTCAGTCTGTGCGCAACAAGCACAATTTCATGTCAATCCTTTAACTGTGCCAGCTGTCATTTTGTGCAAATTGAGTGATAAAGGATGCACACGAGTGTGTTCTGCACTGAATGCCGTCACTTGGCAAGGCAGAAAAGATTTTTTTCAAGGTACGCCTGTTTGCCTCATCCCAGCTCCCTGAGGACTGGCCTCATCAAGGGTCCATTCTTTGTCCTCACGCTGGCCTTCTGCTGCTATAGGAAGAAAAACCCTGGGCCCAAGTGGTCAGAAAACCCACTGCAATCCCTCAAGGGAGTAGGCATTCCACCTCGCTCCCTAAAGTAATCATGGCCGTTCTTTACAGCATTAAAAGCTATAAGAGCATTAGTGTTGGACAGCAGCGCTCCGGGCTCGGAGGTAATAAATCGCAGAGGAGGGGGATTGAAGGACTCTAGAGGGAACGCTTGGAATTAATTACATAATGATGATGAGAGCGAGTGATCTCGCAGAAGAGGCGAAATCAGTCCCTTATCTTAATTGCCATCAGAAGTGAATGAAAAACACAGGTGGTGAGCTTTTACTGTGGCGTCTCTGGACTTTATTAATGCTAATGGCAGCTCTCAAGATGATCGATCTATAATTGAAACAAAAATCACCAAAGAAAACCAAGCTATTCTACCATTCTCTAGATCTGGTGTCAATTTTAGCATAGCTTAGCATAAATCATTGACTACAATTAGACCAGTAGCATTTTTGTAAAAAATAACAATTTCCCTATGCTTCATTACTAATTTAAAAATAGTGTTTTTCACCAGAAAAAAGTGCCATTACCAGAAATATCACACACCACCTCCTAGCAACCAAACTGTTGACCCTAGTAACCAAATTCGAAGAATAATACCACAGCTTTGGAAAATAATCAAGACACGGGGGTTGGTTTATATAACTTAGACAGGATAATCTGTATGGTTGCTGTGGTGAGGTCATGTTCCCTTTTTGACTATTTCTCCATAGCAATCAGACTTAACCATAGCAACCATTTTGGTAACTCTTTATCTCATCTTATAAAAATCATATGATCATATGAGTTGAAATGCTGCTGGTCTAACTGGATTCAATGATCTATGCTAAACTAATGCCAAAAGTGCCATCGCCAGATTTGGAGAATGGAGAGAGATGCAGAATGTGCACGTTTCTTAAAAAGCTGAAAGTTAATTTAAACTTACCTAGTTTTAAACACTACCAACAACTAATTTGTGCAAAACCATAGAACAACCATTGAAAATAAATTAAAAAGGTCATCGAAATGATCACAAACCACTTCCTAGCAACCAAACAGTTGACCCTAGCAACCAAATTCTTAAAAACAATAAAATAAACAAAAATGATTGAGACACAGGGGTTGGTTTATATAACTTAAGATTCAGAAAGGGAACTTATATTATGTCAGTGATCTCAACATAGCAACCATACTGTTTACCATAGCAACCAATATGGCTTATCACTATCTCAACTTGCGACAGGAGAGGGGTTGGTTTATTTTACTCATTTTCATGGGGGACATTATATCATCCCACTGACTCCTCCATAGCAACCAGACTGTTTACCACAGCAACTATTTTGGAAAATTCTTTAGCTCATAGTAAAAAATAAACCTGAGACATTTGTTGATGTTATGTGCCTTGGGTCACTTTAATTGTGATTTAAATCGTTTCTGAGTATATTTGATCATGTTTTATGTTCAGTAGGTGTGTGATTGCGGTCACCTGCATCACTGCTGATTGGTGCAGGACAGAGTGCCACGCGTTCAAAAGAGGCGGAGTTTCTCTGATCAGAGAGCTCATTCTGGTTGTTACCGCATTAGGTGCAGAGCTCCAGGTTCCAGCTCCGTCAACAAAAACACACCCTCGTTAATGTTTGATCTACGTTTTCTTAATAGTCTTTCTTTCGTATCGTATAAGTTATTGTTTGGCTAATGTGGTGGGGTAGACCTAAGTTTATTTTTGAACGATTGTATCTTTTTGTTAGGAAGTTTAGGGAAGTTGTGTTGTTTTTTGCGTTGCGTTAATTGTCCTTTAGGGAATTTAGGGGGTTGGTTTATTTTTGTAGTGGGTTTTGTTTGTTATTTTGGCCTTTCTCCACCTAAGCCATTTTTCTTTCTATGTTAAATGTTTGTCTGTTTATCAATAATAAAATTGTAATTTTTTTTTACTGATTCGATTGAGTTTGGTGTTTTGTTGGCGGATGTTGGAACTCTATTACGTTGTAAGTTTAACATCTCACTTACACTCTCCTCCCCTTTAAAACGAGTCGTAACAGTTGGTTTATGTTACTTATTGTCGAAACGTCTTTTGTAACAAGAGATGTAACTGGTAGAATATTAATTAAGACTTATTTTTTCAGCTGGAAAAAGTGTTCTTAAATTTGACAATTTCTTTTGTTGTGTCAGGAATATTGCTTTAAAACGGGTCCTAACCTACCAACACATGATTAAGCACCGTCAGACCCAGAATAAAAGAAAGTGAATGGAACCAAAGTTCATTTGATCAGGCAAATGTGGTTAAGAGGCAATCAGCATAAGAGACAAAGTGCCCTGCAGGGATCATGTGTCTGGGTTTGGCATCATGCATCGTTTGGTTGTGAGTTAAAACACCGCCCCCTGCACAGAATAAAAGTTCTGCACTGAAAAGACATCCATCATCCAGCCGGCTAACATGACGGGTAAACAAACACCCACATGACAAAATTGTTCCCTTTCTGTTGTAGAACAGTTTATATATAGCTTATAAATATTCAGATCAATTTAAAAAAAAAAACTTACCATTATCAAACTCATCTGGAATCTGCAAAAGAGAGAGAATTGTGAGATTTTTACAGTGTGCAGCGGACCATCAGTCAAATATTTGGGAGTTGAGTAAACCAGAAGGATCAAACCACATGGCCATACATGAAAAATGATTTACGAATAAAGATGTGATTCAAATATTATTACTATACACTATGTGCATGAGCAGCTCCTCATTTAAAATAGCTTCATCTGAAAGACTGTCAGATGGCCCGGGTTTAATTCCTGACCACAAGTCGTTCCCCTATTCACATCCTGTATTTTCCTACCAATCAAGCACTTTAAACATTTTTTTACAAATTGAAAAGTACAAAAACAATGCTCAAAATAAAAAAAGCGTGTGTACTGAAACACCCACATCCCCCATGGTTGCAACACTCCTGAATGAATTTTTTTTTGTTGTCGTTTCAGCTCCTTGCACTGATTTATAATTGGATATTTTAGCAAAATTAGAGAAAAAATGACAGAAATATTGCAGCTGTATCAAAGGTACAAAATATTCCTCAGTTGGCTTTGTGATTCGATGCATGCTTGCACCTTATAGCACATGGAGTTGTTTGTCTGAAAAAGTCCAAAAAGTGTTATATGAGCAGTTGGGTTCCAAAAAAAAAAGAAAACAATTTAGTGGCAAATCTAAAGTGTATTGTGTTCACGTTTGAAAAACCCCAGAATCCCCCCCCCCCACATACAATACTTTTAATGCGCCGTTTAATGGAGTCCTGCTTTGTTTTTTATCCCCAAATCACAATCTACGGATATGTCCGCGCTTCAGTGAATCCAATATCTGTTTGTGGGTTCTGACTGAACAATTCTGGAACTAGTCACTGGATTCATTCTAGAATCAATGTTTGTTATTGTATTTTCATAAAACGGTTTCATAAAAAGAAAAGAAAAAACAACATTTATATTGATACCTTTTGTGAAAAAGGCCAAAATCGCATTTTGGCGGATTAAAAAAAAATAAAAAAATAAATAAATAAAATAGATAAATAAAAAAACTAAATAAAAAAGGAAAAAAAAATACTTATTTGAAATTTTTTTAGGTGCTTTGTTAAAGTTGACTTCTGTGCAGTTTTACTAAAATTCATCAAAATGGAGTTATTCTGTTAAAAAAAACTTCATATTTTATCATCTTCATAGTTTATAAATTAAAGTTAAATTAATCATTTTTGCTAAATGAAGGGTGTGGTTTCTTGAGTGACATCAATTGATGGTATAAAACAGGATGAAATTCATCGTTTTCTCTACACTCGCATCCTGCCTCTGTGTGTCCTTTGCTCATTTTGGATTATTCTGAAGGGACACATTGGGAGACTGGCAATGCCCAATTTGGCGCAGAAAAGTCTTCATCAGAAGCCCATGGGTGATGTCACGGACACTCTGTCCTTGTCAAATACAGTCTATGTGCTGCTCCAAGCCAATATCCCAGAAAACCCCACGATATATTTTGTGGTGTTTGTGTATCGCTGTATATTGTGCCCCAAAATATTGTACAACCCTATGAAACACGTGACGTAATACATTTGGTTTCACACATTGTGCATTCTTGCCGTCATTATATTATTATATTATACACATAAGGTGCTAGATCCAAAAACACAAGAGAAAAAAAATATTTAAGGTTCTACAAGACTAAAAGAAAATTAAGTTATTATAAATAATCAAGTTCAAGCAGATGAATATTTAACCACATCGGTCTGCAGCGTGGCATTGACAACTTCAAGCTTCCTGGTGGAGAAGGGGAGCTAGGAGCGGTTCCAAACTAAACGCACTTCTGCTTCAACCAACTAAGCTGGCGCCCTCCACTGGACACACAAGGAAGTGATGGGGAAATCAGCTGTGATGCTTAAATTTTATTTCTATCTATCTATATCCATCTCTATATCTATATATATTATTAAATATATAATAATAATGTTATGACAAAAAAAATGATATACCTGGAGTTACTGTGGGAGTTACCACTTCACACTTGCGCCCACAAGCTTCGTATCCTCATGCACTACATCTTTTCTACATTGGCATTCCTCTTTTCATCCTGCCTGGCAGCTCCATGTCTAACATTCTCTCTTCACTTCATCCAAACATCTTCACCTGGCCTCTACGACGTTCCCCAACAACACCATCCAACCAAGTCACTCAGTGATAATCACACAAAAAGTATATAAATTTAAAAATAAATCAATTTTGAAAATGTAAAAACAATGTACGGATGAAATTATTCAAAGATCAGTGCTTTAATATAGAACCTGCTTCCCCCTGCTGGTGAGCTATATTAATGCAGCTTGCGAATCGCATCAAGAAATCCTTCCTGAATGCTCCAGTGTAGCCGGATACAGAAATACTTGTGATTGTCCAATAAAGGTACGGTTTTTAGGCTTTGGCAGATTCTAAACCTGTTGTATGAGAAGCAGCTTTAGCCTTTGGTCCCACGCTGTCACTTCTTAACAACCCCTGGGCTGCGAAATCTGGCACACTCCACACCTACATCCAGCAAGCTTCTCAACTATATGTGAAGTGTGGCAAGCGGTCTACAACACAAGAGCCAAAAGGCTCAATGTACTAATGATGCGTCAACAGCAAACATGAGCGTGTTGTGCTAAGTGAACTCCTCAAGTTGCTTGTTTCTCTCGGACGTGATTAAATCAGGACAAGTACTGAATAAACAGACCTTCATTGAGGGTTTCCAACAGTCCTTGAACTAACTGATGTCAAGGAACACTTTCGCAACAGACTCTGGGTCAACCGGTTAAACTGGCAACTCTTTTTAAGAGAGCTAGCAGTCTGGGGGAATAAAACATGCCAAATGAAGTAAACACGAGAAGCCTGACCCAGCTTTGAAATGTCTGGCACACTTCATTCAGACTTTTACTACAGAGAAGTGTGCCTACAGGAAGCACCTCAAGCCTTCCCAAGGGAACTCCTCGCAGAGGCTCTTCTCGCACAGGTTCAATCCCCAAGATGGTATTTTATTGGATCAATGGTGAACATAAACATCTGTATTTGAACTTGACAATGAATGAATGAATCTGCCCAACACAAACATTGACAGTATGTTTACTAAGGATGCAACAGTACAGGTTCGGTATGTACCAATGTTTTTTAGCCACATTTTTGGTTTGGTTCTGATAGCTTAGCAAAAAAGTTGACAAAGGTTGCGCCAACAATTCCTCTCTGGCTCAACGAAACACGAGAAGTCCAGCCCTCCTCTAACTTTAGCGCTTGCCGATTAGAAATTTGCTTGTGGACACCCGTTTCTTTCCTAGACATCTGCCTTTACACATGTGAAACTAATAATAAAACCCACAGGAAGTATTCAAATGAGAAACCAAAAACAAACCACAATTGATGAGCGCATACCGAATCGACGAGGGTTTACCGACTGGTTCGGTATTAAACAGTACTGTGGCATTTAAAACGAAATCTCTAATAAAAAACTGTAATAGAGCCACCAAATCAAACCTATACGTTCCCTGGATGTTTAAATGTTAAACTGTTTGCATTTTTTTGAAAGGCCACCCCAAACATTCAAGAAACCATCATCATGATTAACTGTTGCCTGCGGACATTCATTATTGTACCACTCTCCAGTGCTTTGACCAAAAAACATTCAGCAACAATGAAACAATTCACATTTCGACATCTTAAGATGTTTTTCATCTGCGGCACAGGTTTCAACCACTTTCTACGAGCCTCAAAGTTGCCTAGTTCTTTATGCATCCTCAAAGAGTCCAAGGTTAGAAATCATTTTCTGTGAGAGACCATGATGATGCAGCATACCTACCACGTGTTTGGCAGTCCCTAGCTTTAAACCACCCACGCAGCGGTTTCTTTTTCAGTTCATGACTGGGTTTCAATTAAAATTGAGGATCATTAGCAGCTGTTGATCTAATTGGCTGCTCATAAACCTGAATAAAAACCTGACCGTCCAAGTGAACCTACAAGAATAGTTTGCCGTTTCAAAGGCAAAATGTTAAACCAACAATTTAATTGTTCGCCTACATTGCATTTTGTCATGTTTACAAATAAACAATCATTATTTATATTTGTGAAAGCATTTTTTGTTTACATAATGGCCATCTGAGTCTCTACAGCCTCTCGGTCCTAACAAAAACCCTAAAAGTTATTGTTAAAAATCAAACAATGTGCAAAATCAACACAATTCCGTTGTAAGATAATCATCCGTAGATCTCTGTACAATGCTCCCAACAAAGTTTGAGATAAATGTATCAATTGTACAATTAAATTAATCCTTAATTAAATTAAAGGAACTCCGTTTTAAAGCTAAAAAGCAAATGGTTCAGGATTTACGCTCTTCTCAAAAACGGTCCATGGGAAGGCAGAGAGTTTCCCAGTCCCACAGCGTCACCTAATCGTCGTCGAACCCAAGAGGGCAGAGGTGACAGTGGCACACTTCACATTTGTCTCCTGTGTGCTTGCGCGCACATGCTAAAGTGTGCCCTTTGAAACAGACCTGGAGAGGTGCTACCAGTGAACAAGGTTTTCCCAGGCTCACACCTTAGCCCAGCACATGCCGCTTTTAAAAGATAGCGCCGAGGTGACGCCTGTGATCTCACCAAAGAACCGCGAAAAGTGTGTCCGTCCAACAAATGGCGCCTAAAGCCAGATGAACTATTTTAGCATGTACAATACCAGAAGAACAGCTGCTTTGCACACGTCTTTTAAGATTACACTAAGGGAGCTCTACTGACAGATTTTAATAAAAATTAAATCAGGATGACAATAGACTGCCGTAACGATAGCTCGAGGCATTACAAATATGAACTAAAGAAATTAGCGCAGCAGGTCAGCGCAGAATGCTTCCAATCAACAATATTTTAAAGAAAACACATGTGCGTGTGGGTGTGTAATATTTTTCATTACACAATGATTCCACAACAAACCTGAAATGTGCAAAAAATATATAAGCAAAAACAAGGTAGACATTTAAAAACAAAAAACAAAAAAGGAGCAAACCTCTAAACCTGTTCCAAGAACTTTGTGTTGTGTTTTTTTGTGCCAGATCTTTGAAAAACACAAGCCATATCACAAGCCTTGTATATCCATGTGTCATCCCTTTGTTCCACCACTAGATGGCACCTGGTAGTATTTGTTTAAAACCAAGAATATCAAAACTAGGTACCTTTTTGAAACCAACACACATTTAAAATCAAAATGAAACAATATCTTAACAATTCCTACTTTATTCAAAACATACGTTGTGATTGACACATGCACCGGTGAGTCCAGAGACTTTCAAAATGTTTTAATATCTCGTTCTGCCTTCAGAATGTTTTCTGCAATAAAAACAGTTAATCATATGAACACAATTTAAAACAGGTTTGTGTAATCTGGTGCACGGCGGTTGTTCAAGTTCTCATACAAAGTATAATTAGGCAATGTTTAATGGAGCTAAATTAAGATAAAAGTGAGATGTGGAGATTTGTGTCAAATGTCTTGACGGAAATTCACTTTTATTTATTTTATGCATTTATTTGATATTATTCGTATATTCATCCTATATTTATATTGCAGTATAAAACCTCTGGTGAAATCATTTGTTGACAAACTTGATCTTGTGCATTATATATTGCCTTTGAGTTGAAGGCGATAAAGAATTTTGCAATACATATGGGCATTGACTTAAAAGCCTGTCAGATTAATTGATAATCCAAATAAATGATGGCTGCAGTCCTAGTTAAAGCCAAAATTAACAGATAATTTCATTTAGGAGCAAAAATATGCTTTCTTATTATTGTGATAATAATCCACTGATCTAAAATTATTATTATAGATTTTTGGGCCACATCGCACAGTCATACCCACAATTATTATCAAAGGTCCCTTTCAAGAATGCTTGCAGTTCACAATTTAAGAGCCTTTTAATCTAGCTTATGGTGGCACACTATCACGATACAAAAATGTGGATAATTCATCAAAGAGCTTCAATCTGTGAAATTGCACCTTTCATGCAGAGAGAACAATCTTTAGCACTGCCCCTAGAGGCAGAATGACAATACACAATTGATCATTCAAAATTTTGTTTAATCTTCCAATGACCATATAAACCCTGAAATAGTTTCAGTAAAATATGTTTTCTTTGATTTATTTCAGTCTGTTTTTGATTGACCTTGAGATATAACGCATCATGAAAAGTGTTAAGCTCCCCTTTTAACAATTGTTACAAAAACCTTGTAACAAATTTTTTTTTATTCACATTAAAAGAATGCGATCATTTCTGTTTTATATTCAATACTTCACACCAGTGGTTTTCAAACTTTCTATTCAACGGTCCAGAGATTACATTGGCAAAAGGCATTTTAAATTGGGTTTAAATGGAATAAAATTGTTTAACATTAATCACTTGCATGTTATAGACATTCAAAACAGACAAAATAAAACGGCTGTTGAAGCCGTATTGAAATCACAGCGGTCAAGTAATTGTCTACGTATCTATTTTCCAGGCTACTTTCTACATTTAAAAAAAATGACCTCATTACTGTTACATTTCGTCTTGTTTTAATTCTGACTTCAGCGCATCTGACCAAAACACAAAATGACACCAAGAGTTTCAAATGTAAATTCTTTGTGGACAAATATGGTCAGTGTTACCACCAGAGCTTGCTACTCAACTGACCTCAACATATTGGAGCAATTTTATCATTATTTGTGGTAAATTTATGAAATAGGATACATTTAATTGGACTAAAACATGTTATATTTTCCTCATATGCAGCTAAAACCTTCCAGTAACAATCATCTTTATCTAATATTAATTTTATACTTTAAGTAGTTTGAAAATCAGTACCACAGCGGGTAAAAAAAAACAACAACATACATTTTACGGTAACCAGTAAATACACTGTAAAAAAAAATATTTTTTTACTTATTTCCTGAAGAAAAAAAAAAGGAAGGTCTTACCCTGTAAAGCATGTTTTTTCACTGCAAATTATAAGATTCTTACACTATGTGAAATACAGGATTTTCCAGTAGCATTTATACAGTATTTTGCCATAAAATTTACAGTTAATTTCCCCCAGGCATTTGTATGATCTCCCAATTGCTTTAAATATTTTAGGCTATAGTCATGGAGACTATAGACTAAAATATTTTTATTGTGCCTCCATCGGCAAACTCTGGATCTGGATTGACACTTAAAACTTCAAAACACTTTAGTAGAGTTCAAACAAAACAAAATCTGCTTGATCAGCTAGGCATTAAAATACAATTAATATATAAAAGCTCCATTTAATTCCATCTCATTCATTTTTACTTAATTATTCCATGAGGTATGGAGACCATTATTGTTTTCAGAACATCCTACATCAGATAACTTTTCAAATTCTACCTGGAATATATTAGAACATTAAGTGGTAAAACACTCTGAACACTCAAATAAATTACATTTAGAGACTTTTAGAATCTTGAATTTAATTTAATTTTTATTTTCTTATTAAAAATTCTTTTTATTTTAGGAATTAGTGACCTCTTATCTCAATACTTAATTGAAATGGTTATTAGTGTCGTATAACGTCATGGTCATTGTCTAAAAGGGGCTGAAAGATAAAAGACGAGAGCAAGAGCGGTCATAAACCCAGATTCTCATGCAGACAGAGCAATATTTACAGTACGGGAACAGGATGGAGGTCTCCGGCACACAAGAAGATCAGAAGCTCAACGAACACTAAAAGCCATTCAGTCTCCAGAAGGAGGTGTGGGATCAGGCACCAGAGAGCTTCTGAACTTCTCCCGGATCACACGGACCTGTGAAGTGTGCCCTTACAAGTCAGCTCTAACTGACGCAGGTAACAAAACAGGACGCTCAACAAAGCCGTTCAGTGACCACCTTCCTGCATTTACACTTCATCCCCCTGGCTCATGCCTGCAGTTGAAGAACGTTTAGCATCTTCTTGTGAAGTGTGCCCATTTAAATGGGGGAAGCTGTGGGTGGCTTCCAGAAACAAAGTTAACTTGATCTTTAGAAGTCAAGCGAGCGTTAATGGTCATTCAAGTGTCCGTATTTTAAATTACCATTCATCCTTTCATAGGTAACATAGCTCTAAGATGGAAGAACATATGTTTTGGGTGTTAAATGTGAAAGTGCTCTGTGTATCGAGTTATAGTCTTACTCCCTTAGAAGTCCCGGGATGTTTTGAATTAAGCACCAATGACATTATTAATTTTGACTTCAAATACAATATGCAGGTTTCAGTTCTGATGTTTTGCATTTAAGCGACTAGTAAAAAAAGTTATAATGCATATTTTGCAAGGTAATTTAGATTTAAAGAGTTAAGCTGAGTTGTCTGAAATGTGATCTGTTTCATTTTAGACCCCATGTTTTTGTCAAAAGGGCCATCAAGTGGTGAAAAGAAGGTATACATCCCTTTGACATAGAAGCCCTGTCATAAGGGCTCTTTTCACAAAATACCGGCTTAAAAAAAGAAGAAAAAAAAGAGGAACAAAAAGTGTTTGGAACTGTGTATAAGGTTTAGAAGAGAATGTGATACTTTTCACATTGTTTTGACCTTGTTTTTGCTTTTTTGGGGGGAATTTATGCATTTTTGTTTTGTCTCAAAACTTTGCTATAAAACACAAAAACTGTTCATTGGCAATTTTTGCAGACAAAATGTACTACTCAGAATTTTATTGTTTTGTACAGTTTCAGGGATGCTGTGGAATTATTGTGTAATGTAATCCATCTTTAAAGACTTGACTTAAAATCTTCAAAAATAAAAAAGAGGCTAGGGTTGTTCTAAAAAATTATATCTAAATGAAAACTGCTTTAAATCTAATTTATAAGAGCATATTGTAAAGTTGTAAAAAAATGCCCCAAAAGGCTCCATACTTCTAAGGGTTAATACACTCGAGATACTGAAACGAGTTCTTTAGCTCAAAACTGCTGTTTCCACATATGCATCTACGTACAATCGAGAAAAAATGTCGTCAGGCTCAAATAAATATTGTAGAAATGGCAAAACATTGATGTAACTAGATCTTTACCACTGAGGGGAATCCTGCTCCAATCACTTTTGATTTGGAGTGTCATCATCAACGGAGCGTCTTCATTATGAACGAGTCATAAAATGATTCATTACTGAGTCATTTAAAAATAAACGTGTATTAAAGATCATTAAACTGTTTCTTTCATCTTGGATGTGTTTGAACCTGTTGTTGGAGACTTCAAACACCAAATAATTCACTTTTCAGAATTAGGGCTGCAACAAACGATTATTTTGCTAATCAATTAATCTATCGATTATTTGACCGATTAATCGATTAGTCATCGATTATTTCAATGATTAATCAGTAGCCTTTGAGCGATTATTCTGCTTTTTCAACTAGTTAAAATAATGAGTTACAAATATTCTCTAACTAATAAATAAAATAAGAAAATCACTTCAACTTTTGAAATAGTTGTTTTAATGAACTTTGAGCCGACTAAACAGATCATTCTCTTTAAGTTTTCTGATTTTGTTACACTCAAATTACACACAAATGCTCTCTAAGCATTGTTTACATGTTTTGTTCTAATTCAATAGAAAAAAAAAAATAATCAGCTGCATTACAGACAAAAAGAAAGTTGAATGTGAAGTGTGAACATATCTTGACAGCAGCATTAATAATTGTTGGTTTACCACTCGTTTTAGTTCATCAGAAGTAATATCCCAGGGAAATACACAGTTATGAAACTAGATATTTGGAGGGTGATAATCTAATAATTCTTAGAAAATCTGGCAACATTTCAAAATGTAAGAAACAAATAAAGATAAGTTTAGAATCAGCATAAGATAATGAAGGCTGTGAGAAAGAAATGCTTTGGTGTGTGTCTTCATTTTATTTCTATTTTTGACTCTTAACGCTGTTAAAATGAACTTTCCCCATTGTGGGACAAGTTTTTTTTTCCCATAATGTGAATGGATTTATATAGCTTTTTATTTTACATCAACGATTTTTTACTTTGTTTAATCCTTCTTTTTACGTTAAATGTTAATTATTCTAATGAATACGCAAATAAAATATAAACATCTAAAGTTTGCATAATGCTGTACATTAATAAATGATTACAATATTCACTGCTGTAAGCAACTTGCTTTAGGCTATTGCATTCTTTTAAACTTTTTAAACAATATTTATAGTTGAACATTGTGTCACAAGTCAATTTGACATCTACGCGGCATATAAGAAAATAAAAATCAAAACGTCTTCACGAGTAAACATTTTATTTGAACTCTCATTGGTTTAGTCTGTGTAATCACGTGATTGAATGCGCGTTCACGCAAGAGGGGAGTCGAAATCTGCCGGGGAGTCACCGGGATGCTTCCTCGTGCTCCAACATGCACGTTGTGCTCCCGTGAAAAGCAAGTTCCGCCTCGCATGTATTGCACACGACAGCATTTTTTGGTTAAGTTTAGTAAACTTCTACTGCAGTAGCATTCGGGAGGGCTGCATCACACTCTAGCGCTCAAATCGTGACACGTGACCCTTACATTAGGTCACATGACATCAGACGACTACTCGACAACAAAAATATTTGTCGACAATTTTTTATTGTCAACGTTGTCGATACTGTCGACTAATCGTTTCAGCCCTATTCAGAATGACAATATGGGCACTTAAAAATTTGAACCATACATATTAAAGCGTGGGTGCTAATGGGAGGGCACACGTCAAACCGAACAAGAGGTGCCAAGGGGAAAATTAAAGGTTTTTTGTTTACTCCACACTGTGAGCATCTGATGTACCGCAGATGCCATCTTCAGGCAGGCAGCGTCATTGCATCAAGATTTCCTTGCATAGAGGAAGAAAAACTTTGAAGTGGTTGTGTAGAGGCCTTTTTGCTGCATGAGTGTTTTATCAGATTGCTTCAGAGTATGAAACCTAAAAGTGATTCAGGTGAGTCTTGTTTGTGACTGACAGAATGGGAAATGTTTGCCTTTGACAGACATTTTTTAGCTAAATTATAAAAAAATAAAACTATTGTACCCTTTAAAACATTTCCTAAACAAACACATAACGTAGGTATAATAGTAGGTATTTAAAAAATAAGGTATATTACTGAGACTAATGATAATGGTACCCACTATGCTAGCTTTTCATAATTAATCAATTTATTTTTCTTCTTATTTATTGCTACACTTCTATTTATGTTTGTATTTCAAACTTGTGTTGGCTTGTTATTCGTTTTTTGTTAGGAAAAAAAAATCAGAACATCTCCTAGACCATTCGAGCTAACCGAGAACCTCTTATATTAGAGGTGACCTGTCTGTGCCACAACTTACCAAACACTATGGCAAATGGTCCATATGCTCTAGGAGGGGTTTTCTTTTATTAATGACCTAGTAGCCAATAAAACAAAATGGAAAAGGCAACAAAAATATCTAACAACAGCTCCCTAGCGACTAAACAGTTTACCCTAGCAACCAAGGTTTCTGAACTCTATCTGAGCTTTGTTTAATGATAGAGACATGGGAGTTAGTTAATATAACCCATCACGTCACTAACCCTTCTATACAAATCAGACGGTTTACTATAGCAACCAATTGTTCCGCAGTTGCTATGGTAAACCGTAGAGACACGGAGGCTGCTGGATTATGTAACTCATTGTGACATTGGAAACATTTTATTGCTCTACTTTCCTAGAGGACTTGTGCTTTGTTAAGCCACTAACCATGCTTAAATTGCCCCTTGGGAACAAAAAAAGTTTTTTTCAATTGAATAAGCGAAGTGAAAACCTCACACTTAGCATCCGAATGTGTAATAAGAAGTGCCTAAAGATGCGATTCCTCAACTGACCACCTGAGGGAGAACATTCCCATTGATATCCATGTTAAAAGTGCTCTACTGCAGATGAAAACACATTTAAACCCTGGCACCAAAGGTTTTTTTAAGTGATTGTGGTTCATTTTAACTTACCAATTAGTTTAAGTTATTTGTATAAGTAATATTCAGCCTTAATGTTTATAGAGAAAGAAAATTCACAATGGAGTTAAACTCTGTACTGAGGTTCAGCAGGAAAAATAGACACAATATTGTGGGATCATTTGCATTTGGTATATATATATCTGTGTAATTACATAATGTAAAGGTACAAACTAATCTAAAAACTAACAGTGTTCCTTTCAACAATTTGAATCATTTAAAAGACGCTGGTTCCTAATTGTTCTTTATTAGTCATATCATATCGATTATCTTAAACCAGAGTTTCTTAACCTTTTTGACACTGGGGCCCAATTTCCCCACGTACAACATGATTCAGGGCCCTTTCAAATAGCTTGTTAATGTAAATTGATCCACATCTTGTTTGATTTGTGTTTAATAATTAAATCAAGTCATTTTATGGTTTATTAAAGTAAAATCTTTAAAGTATTCTTTAAATTAAAGTACAAGGAAAAAAAATATTTTCACACTGAACAGTTAAACCACAGTTGTCGTGCTTAGCACAAATTAGAATTCTAAAAATATTCATAAGGCATTTTGATAAATAAAATTGTGTGGTAATAAAGCAAGCACACTTAAAATAAGTTTAAAATGAAAAATGGCTATACAAAGTGATTCTATAAAAGGTAGCATCAGAGAACAATTACCAGACTAGAATGTCAACGGCACTCTCTGCTGCGAGTCAGAGGACAGAAAATAAAAATCTTTGACAGTTTTAACACAAATAAAATGAACATTGTGCCATCGGTCTGGGGTAAGACTCCAAGAAACAACGTGGTCGTGCGGCTGTCCAACGGCTCTTTTATTAAACTCCGTATTGGAGCGAGTACAGCAAGAACGTAACGGTGAAGCCGGCTCAAGTCAACTGAACCATAACAACAATATCCCCATAACGTAAGTTTTGACGGAAAAAGACCGTTTTAAAGTTTACGTTATTAACAGAGAGAACATTGGTACGTCTTACCATCAATCAGATCTCCTAGCATTTGTCCGGGAAACTGCAGCAGCGCGAGACGTGACGCTCGCAGCAAAAAAACCCAATCTTCCAAATTAATTTTATTATTAATATTATTTATAATTTGATTTTAATGTCCTCTGATGGATTTGAGTGTGGTTTAAAAGTAAAAAAAAAAAAACTACACATGAAATGAGGCAAAGAGCCACATGCTTATTTGGCTGAGGCTCTATTGGCACAAGCCTGACTGACGCCTCACGGCCACCAAGTGCTAGCACCATTCATTCCCTCGCGGCCCACAGGTTCAGAACAGATTTTTTTTCACGCCCCACTAGTTGGTGCTGGCGGACCGAGATTGGGCTGGTTAAGAATCACTGTCCTAAACAAAGCCACAAAAGCACTAGCAAAGGATCCATATTTACATTTGTAAACAGCGCATTGCGTCAAAGACACATACGTTCAGACATAGGACAGACTATAGTCGTATAGCAACAGTAATGTAAAGTGCACCAAAAAAAAAGAAAAGAATGCAGCCTTTTCTCAAATGGGTTCAAGCACAATTGTACGAATGCATGCATTTAAAAAAAAGAAACGATTTGTATGCAGAAATGCAGGTTAAAGGATGAACAAACTTCAGAAAATTGACTTTTTAAATTTGTAAAGCAATGAGAACAATGAACACATTTACAGAAATGAGTATTTTTAACTGGTTTTATGTTCATCTGTGAGGGGTGGCTTGAGGTTGACCACCACAGGAGGTGTGAGAATCTGGACCCAGAACAATTCACAGCACTCTGAGAAGTGTGCCTTGAGAAGTGAAGAACGTCACACTCCGACTGATTGAACCATCCGAGGATGTGAATAAGAGCTTGTTAAAATGCTCAAAAAATGTATGACATCAAAAAAAATAAATCCTGCTCATTTGTAACAGTCAGACATTCTTTTGGAACATGGAAATTCACACTCACCTCTTTTCCCTGTTCGTCTACAGAATTGCTTCCTAGAGAAAAGAAAGCCTCGTGTCACTTCATGCGTTTTCATCGTATTCACTTTTTTTTATGGAGTTAGAATAACGTGGAAAACACAAGACTTAAGTTTGGAAATTTAAAATGGAAACAAACGACACCAACTGGACTCTAATCAATAAATGACACCTAGAATAAACAAAACGCAGAAAAAACAAGATTTTTAGTGGTTAAGATGAACTCACCGAATATATAAACAATGCCCACAGTGCTTCCGAGGCCCATAATTCCTGCTAATCGGAGAACAATCTTCTTAGCGTATGTCATGTTCTCTTTCTTTTCTTCACCCTGTTCATCTTTCTTGTGAGAAGGGTCTTCGTCTTCTGGAGGAGGCTGGCCCTGTGAGGGAGGCATCACATGATCTCCGTTTACGAGTGTGAAACACCAGGTGTCAAAGTAATGGCGAATTGAGAAATTTGGATACGAAAGATCTGGAATTTTACCACATGCATTACATTGTTTTAAAGATAAGCTTTTCAAATAATTACAGCTAAAGACAAAATTAGAAGCCACCTGTGAAATTGCACATTTTTTAGAATGTGGGCAAATGTTGTTTTAACAAAGAGACCATTTTACATAACATTCATAAACATTTTACAGAGATTTTACAGCATGTAGGGTTAATCACTTTTTTTTTATTGAAATCAACATTCCGAACCTATACTCGTTCATATTTTATCAGGTCAAATCTTAAAATTACAGTACTTTCCTTTACCGTGTGGAGTCACATGACCCCGGCCCATTTCCTTCAATTATTTTAATATCAATTAATGCACCCTTCATTCAAAAATATCTCACTTGTAAAATATTTACTGTACAAAACTTGTCAAAATATGAATAAATAAATTAAATAATGGAAATAGAGTTAAATTGTTCAATTAATCGCGTCCAGCCCCTAATACAAGAAGTGTACTGGTCCTGATTAACAGCCATGAGTCGTTTGCTTTAGTTCTCAACAAGTCTCAAGCATGTCTTCAGGGAACAATAGTCCTCCAGATTTGTTGGTCTTCTGGAAGAAACTGGAGACTTCTTGGCCACTTTAAAGATTTTTGTAACGTCTGAGCTTCGTGCAGCCAGTCACGTTTAATCACTTTGCATATTGGGAGGTATTTTATCACCCGTGTAGGGTAGGGGTGTAATGGTTCATGGTATGTATTGAACCGTTTCGGTACGGCCTGTTCGGTTCGGGACACTTGCGTACCGTTTCGGTATTCTGTATTTTTATTAAATGATATAAATGTACTATCAGCGCGATATTAAGCGCAGTGCAACAATGTTCCTAGGCGAGTTTCCGCACGGACGCTATTGAGTGACGAGCACGAGCGCGAGAATCATATCAAAAGCAAAGGAGAAGCCAGAGCTTGAAGACCCTCTCACCTCACTACAGTCTCGTGTTTGGGAACACTTTCGCTTCTCTGTTAAAAGACATAACGGGGATAGACGAGTGGATAAATTTAAAGTTGTATGCCGACATTGTTCCACGGAGATCGGGCAGGCAACACATCTAACATTTTCTACTGCTGGAGATATTGTCACTGCAACCAGATCTGTGCTCTCTTTAGAAAATGTGGATAGGTTAATCTATCCTATCTATCCTAACTAGTTGCAGTATTTCATTTTTTATTTAAAAAGAATGTGTTTTTCTTAATAAAGAGTGCAATTTATTTAAAATATCACCCAAATGTGTCACTTTTATTTATTTTATGCAAAAATTCTATTGTGTATTGGCAGCTTTTCAAAATAAAGAATATGTAAGTTCTTATTGTTTTGTACCGAACCGAATGAACCGAACCGAACTCTCCAAGACACTGTACCGAACCGAATACGATTTTAGCGTACCGTTACACCCCTAGTGTAGGGTGATCGTAGCAACGGTCTTCCTTGACGCAACCTCTTCGCAACAGGAATGACAACCAACAATCAAGAACGCATAATTATTTGGTGCCGTGGCATTACAATCAAAAAAGCTTGTTATAATGGAAGTCAATGGGGCACAATCAATACATAAGGGAGAAAAAATTTCCAGGTCACAATAATTTCTCATTTTGAAAATAGATATATTTTTTTCCTTATGTCAAGATCTTGGCAATTCAATGGTTAAAATTCTGGATTTACAAAAAAAAAAAAAAAAAAAAAAAAAAAAAAAAAAAAAAAAAAAAAAAAAAAGTCATGGTTTCAAAGCATTTCCCCAATATGTGCACAAATAAAATTTGTCACCAAAAATCATTCAGATAGAAGCCAAACAGACTCAAGATAACTCTGAAGTGATGACATCCCCCACAACACAAACGGGTTAACCAGGTTAAATTAACAAGTAACTGGAACAACAGAGTTTACTCTAAAGCCAAAGTTACAATTTCTCAGGGGGCTAAAATATTGACCTTAACAGTTTGTTCACTTTATTTGAAGCGGCAAAACCCGAGTTGAGAACTTAAACAATGATTAGAAAAGACAATTCCTTGCTCAGTTGAACCTTACTTTGAAAATGTGCAATTTTAAAGGGTTAATAAATCTTCAATGGTGGTCCAGAAACTCTTTCTTTGCCAAAGCTGTTGAAGTTCTAAAAACTATAGTATGTTGAAAATCTGTTCAACGTTTATTCAAAGGTCGTATTAGATAAAACAACTTTACCACAAGCCCCCATCTCTGAAACAGTCCCCCATCTGCTGACCGACACAGCTTTCTGCCCTTATCTGTATTTCACAGTAAAAATTGGTCTTGTAGTGACCTTGGATGGTAGTAGTCCAGCAGGAAACCCATGCACTCACAACACTCAGACGTTGTTAGTGTGAAATCCTACAACTGGGGTACTTACAGACCTATTTTCTTTGTTAATGTAACTCTAGTACTGTAAATGTCAACTTTAGCAATGCCACACAAATAAATATCTCAATTTATTTGTGTAAAATGCTGTAACACATATATTGCTTATTTGTACAATCATAAAATTACATATTCCATTGCATTTGCACTTAGGATTTTATATATTTTAAACAACTACTATTATACTACTATAATAGATACTTTTATGTCAATGTTTTGTCACAATGAAGAGATGCTGCTCTATCTGACTACATTCATAGCAGCACCTGTCAGAATATTTGTTGGAATATCAGTCCAGGTGGTTATTTATTCCTCAGTTTACTCGATGCGTCGGTAAAATTGCAGTACTGGAAGGCAGCTGTAGAAAAATATCTTAACTGAGCCGTGATATTCATTTGAGATCCCGCTCATGTGGAAATGTCAGGCGGTCACCAAGCTCCTACCTGGATCTTATGCTGCTGCTGAAGTCTTTCCTGGAGTATCGCCTGGGCCAGTCCTCCAGTGGAACTGCTACTGGACGTGTCGCCAGATACTGAGCGGGAGACATCCAGCAGCGCGGGTGCTGTAGAACTGCTGGCCCGCTGCCTTGATCTCAGAAGGCCCCGGCTCGCCCGAACACACATGGAATACATAGACACCGCCGACATCTTGAATATGATGCAGTCCGTACCCCGGACGCGAGAGGAAAGGACAAACTATTTTGATTGGTCGCTTCCGTTGTGATTGGCACTGAAAGAGGGCCAATCGTAACATCTAAGTTATGTAAAGAAGGCGGTTCCTGGAATGTCGTCACTTCAACCGTAAAAGCAGCTTAAAGTCCCATTATTTAAAAAAAAAAGTCCCATTATTTAAAAAAAAATCCACTATTATTATTTTAAAGCTCCAGTTCAATTTATTAAAGGCTAATTATTGCTATAGCATTATTTACATAAACATAACTGAGGTAAAAGAAAACTATGAAATTAAAAATAGCAAAGTAATATAAAACGTAACAAAAAACTTAAACTTTTGACCTCTTAACCTTTTCATTTGATGACATACCTATCTTAAGTTCTTTCATCTTGTTTATTATTTATTGTGTTCTTGTATTATTTATTTTACGATTTATTTTTCGATTCCGAACTCCCATCAGTATTATTTAAGACCGCGATATTTTTTTTTATTATTTACGACACTGTATACCCATTTCTTCTGATTCAATATATTGAAATCATAAAATTACTTTCAAAGTTCCACCATGATACAACGTAAATAACATTTATCGTTATCAGTTGAGATGTATCCAAACCAGGGGATAAGGAATCGAATAGAGAGTTGTAAATACATGGTGAATTCCAAATTAGTATAATGTAACGATATACTGGTGATAAAAGGGTAATTCTAAAAAAATAATTTGTAAAATTCGCTTTACTTAAAAATTTAAGTTTTTTTTTTAGCTGCGCTAACCCCACCCCGCCGATGGGTGGCAGAAGATCCTTGCTGAGGTTTAAAAACCTGTGACTGTTGCTTCTATGAAGAAGAACTCCACATTGCATCTACATTGAATATAAGGTTCAGGCGTGTTTGGAACCATAATTGGTCAAATAGAGTAGACTTTTTGAATGCTCCTTTTTGTAAAGGTTGAAGTGAAGCAGGCGAATTAACGTTAACGTTACACCGTGGGTGGAAAGGGTGAGTTTCCCAAAGTTTGTTTATGGTGATGACTTTTCCGGGACTCTAAACAATTAATTAGAAATCAACTATTTATGCATTTTTTATGTATCTTTTGCATTTAGCTCTAAGGTGACAGCTTTTTATTTATTTAAAGACAGTACCTTTGATTTTCAGCATAGCGTTACTTGAGTGGAAGTACAGATACCTTTCTTGAGAATGTCTTTGATCAAAGTTAAAGTAACTGCTAAGACGTTTACACAGGTTAAAGCAATGGTGTCCTGTTTGGCCCTTATGATGACAAAACTCTTATGAAACGCAATGTTTTTCAAACTGCTGCCTTTTTATTTAAAGTCCGAATTAAATGAAGAAAATGTGTCTGGATAAAAAAAAAAACTTTACTCTACGGTAAATAATCTCCAACGTTAGTTTTGTCTCATTTCTTAGTACTACTAAGTACTTAGTAGCCATAGTACTTCTTAGTACTAAGGCTACTCCTTGCTGATGGAGTAGCCATCTTTTTACTTTAAAGAAAGTGTTTTTTTTGTGTCTTTGTCTTTGCAAATCTACACCTATATGTACTGTACCAAAATAATACCTATAATAAAAACACATTACATTAATGATAATACAGTAACCTCTAGAGTTTACCACACAGCCGACAGCGATGCTTGGTCTACGAATACTGGATTAAATTGCCATAAAAAATGCACTGAATTTGCAGTAAGTGAACCATGATATGCTGCAGAGAAACTTCTCCATGCCAATGTTTCCTCCAAGCTAGATTACTGTAATGCACTTCTCATGGGGATCCTTGAAAAGAGCACTTAATAAACTGTGTTATGTTTAAAATGGTGCCACCAGTGTCCTGATGAAAGTGCACCAATATGAACACATCACACCCATTCTGTAATCTCTTCACTGGCTTCCAAAAAACGATCAAAACATTTATTTTTAAAGAATCAGGCCTAAATTTAAAAAAAATATATATTTTTTGTTCTGAGAGGGTTTTTATTGTAGCACGTATTATTATTTATTTTTTTATTTTTTTTATTAGTTTTTTTTACTATTTCTTTTGTGTACTCAACCTCACAAAATATTGTAAAACTTTCGGATATATGCATTTTTTTTCTTTGTTGTTTTTGGGGTTGAATAGCATGTAGGTTTTCCTTCACTAGCGGTGGGCTCGCCAGCGGCATTCACCACGGCGGCAGAAATTAAACCAATCGTGTGCAGGGTGGTGATCTACCTACAGCATGACATGTCCGGAGATAGCTGTCTGCACCATCTTCAACCCCAGATCCAGTCCGCTGTGTCAGTGTCTTCAGCTGGGTGCTCAACGACCCCCTGCACCAACCACGTTGTCTCTGGAAACAAGTACGTTAAGCTGAACGTGGGGGGGAACCTATACTATACCACCCTGCAAGTTCTTACCCAACAAGACACTCTGTTGAGGTCTATGTTCAGCGGCAAAATGGAAGTGCTCACTGATAAGGAAGGTAGATGAGAAGCATCATCTTTAGGCTTGGCTCATGGTGGTGATCTTGACGATCTGTTTTTGTTTTCAGGTTGGATATTAATTGATCGTTGTGGGAAACACTTTGGGCTGATTCTCAGCTACCTACGTGATAGTTTTGTGACGTTACCCAAAAGCAAGCAGGGCATCATGGAGCTCCTGGCAGAAGCCAAATATTATCAGATTCAGGGATTGATTGACTTCTGTCAGAGATCACTGCAGGTTGGTTGAGACTTATAAAATGTTTTTAATAATAAAAAAAGGGTGACGAACAGTGCTTATCTATTGTATGGCATATGTTTAGTGTTGCTGCTGACCAAATGGGTGCCCTACGCGGATATGTACTATGGTGCCCAACACAGAATTTCACTAAACATCTCTTTCCCCCCATTTTAATTTTTAATTTTGATAGGCAATAATATATACAGTGGTACCGCAAGAAACGAAACTAATCCGTTCCAGGGTGGCATTCGTATTTCGAACAATTCATATCTCGAGATACACCTAATCCGTGCAACGGCTCTCAGAAACAACAGTTTAAGTAGATGAAAAAAAATGGAAACCCAGAGAAAAATCAAGTAACGTTTCTTCAATCCTTAAATCTAAACATTGTTAATGTAATAAATGATAATAAAACACACGCAAAATACGTAATATGTACACAAATGAGAAACCTTACCTTGAGTGAGGCGATGTTTCGGAGGAGGTGGAACGGATGCAGAAAACATTATGGCACCACGTATGAAAGTTAACTTTCTCGAGATATTTCACGAATTACTAACAGCAACACAGTTTCAAGCACAAGCGGAGACAGATGGAGAGAGCGCTTCTGTGAATGCGTCACAGGGTTTCTTTAAGTTGCTCTACAGAACAGCACTTTTTTTTTTAACACCTTGACTCCGACATTTGTTATAGCACATTATTGGTAATCTATACATAATGTTTCGCTCGATTCAAAACTGATTTAAAGTATTTTAAGGCGTATCAGCCCCTTAAAGCACACTTTCTTCAAAGGGAGATAGGAGCGCAAGAACCCAGTAGCGCAGACAAACAAGCGGAAAGTAGAGCAGAACTGCCTGTAGTTGTTCGTATCTGTAATTTTTCTTCGCATCTCGAAGCAAAAAATTTCCTGCGAGACCATTCGTATCTCGGGGTGCCACTTTACGTTTTTTATCTAGAGGTTTTTTATAACACGCCTGTAAAAAAGAAAAGGAGAAGTGGAACCCAACACACACTTTTTGTGATCGCTCAACACTTAATGCCAAGTCCCGGATGGAATACTGTATTTTTTTGCCCTATAAGACGCACTTTTTCTTCCTCAAAACTGAGGGGGAAAAGTTGGTGCGTCTTATACTGTGAATGCAGAGCGCCGCGGAGCAGAGGGCGGTCATGGCTTTAGGAGAGGCGGCGGCCATAATTGCATTTGTACACCCGGCGGTGTGTGCTGACGTCACGCAGCGCGCAGCGCCGAATGCAGAGTGCTGCGGAGCGGAGGGCGGTCAGGGCTTTAAGAGAGGCGGCGGCCATATTTGTAGTTGTACACCCGCCGGTGCGCGCTGACGTCACGCAGCGCGCGGTCGCGAATGCAGAGCGCAGGGCGGTCACGGATTTAGGAGAGGCGGCGGCCATATTTGTAGTTGTGCACGCGACGGCGAATGCAGAGCGGAGCGGAGGGCGGTCACGGCCGTAGGAGACATGTTATGCAAGCACAGAGCTACAGAAAAGACCCAAAATGGAGTTTCCGCAAAGCTATCGACCGGATATAACAACAAACAGACTTTTATGGCTTTGGAAATAACTTTTGTTGAAAAAACGGTAAAGGTAAGACAAGATTTACATGCTTGCTTTGTTTTTGCTGGTGTTTTTTCGGGGAACTTTCGCTCCATGCTCTGAAATACTTCATGCAATGTAAATGAGTTGCATATCGCTGGATTCTGCTGGTTGTTAGCTTTCATTTGATGCCATGGTTTTGGTGTTTCCGTTTATATTGTGGATACATATCGCACAAAAACAAAAACTTGGTCATGAATTATACTCCGGACATGTTGTTGTTTATTTGCATGGCGTTCGAGCTGTGGTTCCTGGATATGAAATTGATTTAGATATGTTTTTAGAGGAGTTTCTGCTGAGCACAACAGTATTTAATATGTGTGGGTTATTCTCAGCGTTAGTGAGCTATGAGCAAAAATGTAACGCACAAGGGGGAAAGTCCCCGGTACCGGGGACTCTCGGGCTTAAGAGGTTAAACTGCTGTTAACTTTTACACAGTTCATATAAAATATTTTACTATAGTATTTGGTTTAGAATCTTTTTTCTAGATCTTCCTCATTTAAAATTGGGTGCGTCTTATATGCCGGCGAAAAATACGGTAACTCAAAAATGCTAAAAATATTTCTATTATGTGGATTCTGACAGTCAATAATACTTACTCTAATAATTTAAAGAAGTTTTGACCTCTTGGAATAACTAAAAAATGTGACAGTAAAATATTCTTCAATTTCAGATTCTATTAGTCAATAATAAAATAAACGTTGCCTATAATTGAGCTGTACTCATTTTTGAAACATGGACTTGAATTAATATTTGGCTATTATTAAGAGACTGATGATTTCCTTATTTATTCACTTTTTTTCCTTTTTGTTTGAGTGTAGGATATTGAAGAAAAAGCTCTGTGTGTAATCCCAGTCATAACATCTCCCAAAGAAGAGGAGCGATTAATACAAGGCTGCGTACGGGTGAGACAGCTTTTAAATTCTGGCTTTGTTCACATGAAACCAAAAGAAATCAACATGTTATTGTTCCATTGCAGCCGGTGGTGAAACTTCTTTACAATCGAGGAAATAACAAATATTCCTATACGAGGTAAGCACAGATTTAAACATAGACAGGGCTTCAGCATCTCGTGCTAATCCCCATTTTCTTTTCATTGATCCTCATCTTACTCTAAAGCAACTCGGATGACAACCTCCTCAAGAATATCGAGCTGTTTGAGAAGCTGTCTCTGAGTTACAGCGGGCGGGTGCTCTTCATTAAAGACGTGATCGGAGATGAGATCTGCTGCTGGTCTTTTTACGGACAGCAGCGGAAGCTCGCCGAAGTCTGCTGCACGTCCATTGTTTATGCCACCGAGAAAAAGCAAACAAAGGTAAGCCATGACTGAAAAGACGTGAAGTAGGATTTCACAGCCTCAAACTTTTCTGATGCACCTTCCAGGTTGAGTTTCCAGAAGCTCGGATCTACGAGGAGACGCTGAACGCACTGCTATACGAGACTCTACCAGTGCCGGATAACTCCCTTCTGGAGGCCACACGTCGACGGAACAACTGCTGCTCACACAGTGAAGAGGAGGAGGCTGTGGAACTGCGGGAGCGTGTGCGGAGGATTCACATAAAACGATACAGCACTTTTGATGACAGACCTCTTGGACATTAACCAGACTTTTTGAGGGCCCCACATAATATTCAATATCTTTAAGCTGTGCCTCCGGAGAACTCCAATCCCTCGCATTGTTTAACCACTTTTTGCTGCTGTTTTTACTGTAGAGGACCTGGCAATCACAGTTTTGGATTTATGCTGCATGTGTTGTGTAATTATTCAGTGACACAGGTGCCTACATTTGAATATATTTACCTCATTTTGTTGGTAATTTAGGAAAGGATTGAGCTTTAAATTGTAATTGCCTTATTATGATGAGTTTGTCAATCAAATACCAGTTGCAATTATTCTCTGGTTAATCATTCTGACTGTGAAATAATGTTAAAAAATTATTGTACGTGGATTTAGAGAGGTACAAATGATTCCTCTGTTTTGATTTTTGCCTTGAGAGATTTTAATACAATAATCGATGAATGAAAACTTGGTTTGAATGAACACTTGCAATAATATAAAAAGCATTTTAATGCTCAGAGTGATTGACTTATTTTGACTTATAAGACACTTTCTAAGCAGGAGTCATAAAATGTAATTTAAGCCCTTTTCACGGTGTATTATGTTTGAAAATAGTTTTATCTCTCTCTGTTTGAGAACTACAAACCTTCTGCTCATATGCTTTGGGGTTTAGAGTTTTAAGTTTTGAACTAAGGAAGATTAGCTGTCAGAACTTTGGCTGTTTTTGTTAAAAGTTATTTAAATTATCATAATATGTTAGGTTTCATGTCCATAGGTGAATTTGAAATTTATCAATGATTAAAGGTAATTTATAGCACAAGAATAGATTGTTTTCAAGGGATGATGTGCCATTGTTCACAAAATTGCTACACGTCAAATGAAAATCACTACCAGAATGTATGCACGATGCTTTTGCTGATTCTTGAGAAGACCGAAATCTACGAATTAAATTTTGGGTTGTTTATCATGTCATGGAATTGATTCAACATATTTTTCCCAGTGCAATAAAATGCCTTTTTCTATGCAACGCTAGTGGTGGGATTAACAAAACTGGGGAAAAAAACTGAGACGGTTTGTAAACTGAAGGCTGGCCTATAACAGGGAGCTCAGCAGAATTGCGGCAAAAATCGATCAGCCATAAATTGGAACCAGTTGTTTTTTGGTAGTTTATGAAGCGTTTTTTTTCTTTACCTTCACAAGTCACACCTCTATATCCACTGTGCATTCTTTCATGCGCTGAAACCAAGGAGAGAACATGCAAACTCCTCCAAGGAAGGTTGGGTATCCGACAGCCTTAAAAATCATAATCCAAACCAAAAACATTGTTTTCATTTGTAATAATATAAATACACTTTGATAATTGTTGGCTATGTTAACACTGTTAAATAAAGGGGCTTCTCCAAAACTTTTGTATCACACACTAATGGTGCAATCCAGTCAGTTAAGATTCTTTCTGGTCAATCAATGAACTCAACTAAGTCAAGAGATTAACGTTATGTCCTGCTTTTCTGTTAAGTTAGAGAGATATTTCCATGTGGTCTTTCGTCTGTGCTTTTAGAATCTCGTCCAATGGTTTGGAGGGCCAGTCTGTAGGGGAAGAGTTGAGGGACAGGCAGTGGGCTATGGAGTAGGGGTATGGAAAATGGCTGAAGGGTAGGGGATGTGTTAAGGGATAGGCAATGGGGAAGAGCCAAGGGGTAGTTTGCCATAAGCATTGAGGAGGGTGTATGGGAAGAGCTAAGGGGAGGGGTAAGAAAAAGGTTAGAGGAAAAGCTAAAAAAGAGGGGGAGGTGTAGGGGAAGAGCTAAGGGATAGGGGACTGGCTAAGGGGTAGGCCTGGGAAAAGGCTGAAGGATAAGGGGTAGGCATTGGAAAAAAGTTGAAGGAGTATGTGTAGGGGATGAGCTAGGAGGGGTAGCTGTAGGGGAAGAGTTAAGGGAGAGGTGAATAAGAATAAGGGATGGTCTATGGGGTAGGCGTTGGGGATGATGTGTTGAAAGTGGTAAGGATAGATCTAAATGGAAGGGGTAAAGAGTATGTTGGACAGGGTAGGTGAAAAAAAAGCTCATGGACCTGATGTGGTGGCTCAAGACGCATCATGTGACTCTTTATTGCAGGTCAAAGTTTCTCCCAGCTGGACGCTCCGTTGGAACGGAATCCGGAATCGTACCATGTAGGCGGCGACGTCTGCTTTCGCATTGCTGCATTAGATCCAATTCCAATCAATTGAATTTTTGGGGTAGTGTTAAGGGACAGGCTTCATTGAAGAAGGGCTAAGGGGGAGGGGAAGGAGTATGAGTAGGGGAAGACCTAAGAAGGCTGGGAGGGGTAGTTGTAGAGGAAGGTTAAGGGACAGGCTTCATTGAAGAAGGGCTAAGGGGGAGGGGAAGGAGTATGAGTAGGGGAAGACCTAAGAAGGCTGGGAGGGGTAGTTGTAGAGGAAGGTCTAAGGGGGTAAGGGAAGGCCTGAAGGATAGGGGACATGCTAAGGGATGGGCGTTGAGGATGATGTATAGACAGTGGTGGGTGTACAGGAAGGTTAGGGGATAGGCATTGGGGAAGAGCTAAGCGGGATGTGAGAGGTAGCTGTAGGTGAATAGTTTAGGAATATGTGATGGGCTAATGGGCTAGGTCAATGTCAGAGAAATTGTACCCAGCCTAAGTTAAATAAACCCATCATGTATTACCTTTAACTTTTCAGCTTAGGGGAAATCATAACTTGGACCCTGCCTCTATAATTCCCTTTCATCACGCGCCTTTTCGTTCAAAAGGGATACACCTGTGCCACTCATAGGACGTTGTCCAGTTGTGTCTACCATAATAGGATTTGATAGTACTGTCATCATGCATCACGCAGCTTTTCATCCAACATCATGCCTCGGTGAAGGACTAATGACAATGCCTGATTAGCCGCTGCAGCAGCACAGGCGCCTCCATCCGAGCTGTCAAACGTGAAGAGGAGCTAAAAATAAATCGCCGTCACCGCCTGAACAGAGAACGAGCGCGTGAAGAGATTTATCCCATTGATCAACAATGCTGAGGGGCGTGGCCACTGGCGATGGCGTCATAAAGGAACCGAAGATGGCTTCACGATGCGCTAAAGCAGCGCTCAGATGCGTCAACCCTCAGCTGTCAGTGCACACGTTTATATGAAAAGGAAAAAAGGAAGACTAACCAAAGATCCCGTGAGGAAGGGCAGGCGTGCAGTTCAGATTTATGTCTCCTGTCAATTTGTGCTGGGTTGCTTAACTGTCAGGGAAAATGGGTTCGACCTCAGATGAAGAATTCAAAGAGAAATTACTATGGAACGTCAAGAGAGAAGTAAGTGGGATTCGTTGTTTCTCCTGCACATCACGTGTGCACCTGTGCTTGGGAAGTTTGATCATTTCCCGAAATAATACTCTGACTAATACTCTTGAGTTTCTAACATCGGGATTTCCAATAGATCCTCCTTTCACCTGTAGATCACAAGGGCTTGGATATCCTCCTGTAGCTTGGCACTGACTGGTTCCCAGTGGTTTTTGAGGTAGATTGTGCGGCTAAATACAGGACAAAACTGTCGAAATGCCAGCAGAAACACAACGAGTTCATATCGAATGCTCTCTGAAAGACATTTGAGGGCTGAGCACGCGAGCTTTCATGCAATAAAGCTCGACGATTTCGTGAAGATACTCTGTGTTTTGATCGGGGCTTAGTTTCCTTTAAATCACATTGTATAAGAAACTTTGTCGTGTTGAAAGCCAGAAACATTTCTTTTTGTATTGGGATTTAAATATTTGGTAAACATCTGCTAACAGGTGTTTAAAAAGCACAACCATGATTTCCATGAATATGAAATGTATATGTTATATCATCTGTAAAATCTACTTAATAGATAGATACTTAATAATAGGCCAATATAAATATGTAATAAAAATGAAACCCGTTTCCGTTGTAGTGCAGTAAAGATTGCGCGTCGGTCTGGAAGCAAGCGTAGCAGTGCTGGTGGGCGGGGACATGATGCAACAGCTGTGTTTTGTTGATTTTTTTCCCCTGAATTTTTACCTTTATTTTGAACAGACTGGAAAGTAACATGACTGGAAAAGAAGCAGGTAGAGAAAAGGGGAATGACAGCGGCTTCGGGATACAAACCCATGTTGCTCTGTGGAACTGTGCGTTCATGTCTGGTGTTCTATCGGATTTTCCTTCCTTGTAATTGTTTTGTGCCGCAGCAAAAACTTCTGGACTTCTTTCTCTACCCATATCAAAAATTCCTTCTGCATTCTGCTGCTTATATCGATGTATGGTGAAAAATGATTTTGGTCTTTTAATCATTAAACTGAGAAGTTTTCATTTAGCAGATAAGAAACAGCGCAATTTCACGGTCATGTTTAAAAATGCGAAAATAAAAAAATAGCCCGTGAGATTTGACTACCCTAATTAAAAACGTAAAGACCCTAACCCTAATTCATGTATTCTTGTAAATGAATGACCAAAAAAGAGATAAATAGTGGAAACTAACTTTTTGGAAACTGTAGGAAAAAGTAACGGGCGTGGTTCTCAGAATGATGAAACTGACGGAAAACGAGTGATTTCAAGTTGTGCGCATGCTCACAATGACACAGCAGTAAAATTTCACAGGAAGGAGAAACTAACGAAACACTGACGCACTGTCCCCTATACCATGGAGCCAGATGCATTTTTTAAATTAAAGTATATTTTTAACAATGGATAAATTGTAGTGTTTCCCCTATGTTTGGCCAATGATTTGATGATGTCATCACCTAGTTTGCATAAAAATCATGTGATGTGTGTGAATTTGCCTTAACTGCTTTTTTGTAAGAAATAAAAATATAAATAAAACTATTTTTTAGAGTGTGACTGGAATACTAGATACTAATAGATGCAAGGTATTCTTGTGAAAAAATGTCATTGTCATTAGTATTCCTAGTTTTTTTCCCCTACAACCTGAGAACAGAGAGCTTATCAGAAGTACGGAAGTGCACAGATTGGAATGCAACTTGAGTCTGTGTGTGATGTTTGAGCTAGTGCTCGATGAAAATATGCATGAACTGCAACAACCAAAAAAGTTTGCCAAATCGTTCCCAAAAGATGGCGACATTGAGAGAGATGGACAGGGAGGGGGGAGGGGGGGTAGTGAGGTGAGTGAGAGGGAGCTGGTTCAACTTGGGTGTTTCAACATTTATCGAATTTTGAAGTACCTAGACTTACGTTATGCAAAGTAAAATATAAGTTGCAATATTTACATTGATCTTACCATTGGGGATCCCCCCTGATTGAATGGTAGGCGAAACGCTGAATACTGAACTGCCTTTTTATGGCACATTTTGTACATTTTAAGTACAGCTAAGCACAGTAATTGGTTTTCAATATTGAATTTTTGGGGATCTTTATTTTATTTTGAAAGAGTGTGTTGAGATTTAGTGATACTTGTTTTTCGAAATCAGGATCTATTATTACATCTAAGGGCAAGGTTAAGAATGTGTGTGTGTGTGTGTGTGTGTGTCATCAGCCAACAGTAGGCACTATAGATGCTATGTAATTAATCTACACATCACATGATCATTGTGATGACCAGAAATTGGGTGATGCTAGCTAAGATTTTTATCAGAAACTTTAAAAAAATCTAAGTACACACTTGCTTGAAGTCTATTATTTGATTTCTCATAGTGTAATCCTTCTATGCAATCAACCAACCAGGTCCTCGACTACAATTGTGAGATGGATAGAAAGGCAAAACGAAACACATCACAAAACGATACGATGTGAATTACAAAATAAAAAAAACCTGAAACCACTTTCACTAACAAATTTTGATGTTTAAACTGCCGTTTGAAAATACAACCAAATTTTTTACATTTTAGATCAAAAAGCTATGATCTCCAGGGCCTAGTTTGATATGTATTAGAGCATGTAATATCACCCTGCCTCTAGGGGGCAATGATAGGATTTGTGAATTCAGAGCATGAAGCTTTAAAACGGAAGATGTCTCTTTTAACATGGTCAAGTTTTAGACGAGATTGGACTAAAACCTCTAGTTTTAGTACTAGAAGATTAACATGACTGAAATAATGAACAAATCTGATTTGTAGCAAAATGCAATATGAATGCCTTCGTAGTTGAAATATTTTACTTCAGGAACTGACTTCCTAATTCTTAACGTCCCCTCCACAGTGCAAGGAAAGCACTTTTTCAATCCAGCTTCATGAATAATAAAAACCATGAATGAATTGCTGCAAAGAATAGATGTCCTAAATTGGTACCAGGATGTCTCCAATGTCTGAACAGAGCACAAAGCGGATCTAGCCTCTGAAAATCATGGACTATCCTGGCAGACATCATTCCTCACGATCGCAGAGGACCTAGCTAATAAAGGCGAAACCAGTGCATGTTGTAATTCATAATGCATCTGGCCTCAGGTGGCTGAGTGGCTTGGGTTAATGAGGGAATCAAGTTTTAACATCATCACATTTTAACGAAGTTATTTTCATTCCAATGTTCCGCTTTACCTCCTAAATAAGTCTCTTCCTGCAAGAAGATGTTCTGGTCTTTTTCAAACAAAATGAAAATGAAAACTAGTTAACATTGATTTCCAATGAGGAAAATCATTTTGTCCGGCAGGTAATTTCTCTTTTGGTTCCTTGGGGAATAGAAGCAAATGTCTTTAAAATGTGACAGAGCTCTTTTAAACATCAGTTACTGTGAACTGCTAGACTTCTCCTGACATGTGTCATTCTGTGTTTGTTCAGAGAACAGTAAAACATAGCCCTGCTTCAATACAAACAGAATTAGATTTTATTCCTCTGTTCACTTGCTCTTTGCAACATCCCAGGTCTCGGTCACTTTAAGTTGCAGTCAGCGGCCTCCTGGTTGCCTAGGAACTGAAAGCATCAGCAGCTAGCTAAGAAGTTAAATTGCATCAGTGGACGATTAATACAGCTGCATGAAGCAAATGTATCCCACAAGAGCCGAGCAACGTTCATTTTCTTGTTTAGTGTAAGCAGGCTGCGTTTCTGAGACACTTGTTATTATTGCTTGTTACTATTTTTATCCATCCATCCATCCATCCCTTTACCCAACCCATTCTTACACCCAACCCATCCATCTAACCCATCTATCCATCCATCAATCCAATCCAACCCATTCATCTAACCCATCTATCCATCAGTCCAGTCCAACCCATCTATCCATCCATCAATCGACCCAACCCATTCATCTAACCCATCTATCCATCAGTCCAGTCCAACCCATCTATCCATCCATCAATCCACCCAACCCATCTATCAATCAATCAAACCCACCCAACCACCCATCCATCCATCCCTTTACCCAACCCATTCTTACAGCCAACCCATCCATCTAACCCATCCATCCATCAATCCACCCAATCAATCAATCAATTAATCAATCAAATCAATCAATCAATCAAACCCACCCATCAATCCACCCAACCCATCTATCAATCAAACCCACCCAACCACCCATCCATCCATCCCTTTACCCAACCCATTCTTACACCCAACCCATCCATCTAACCCATCCATCCATCAATCCACCCAATCAATCAATCAATCAATCAAACCCACCCATCAATCCACCCAACCCATCTATCAATCAATCAAATCCACCCATTCATCCATCCCTTTACCCAACCCATTCTTACAGCCAACCCATCCATCTAACCCATCTATCCATCCATCAATCCACCCAATCAATCAATCAATCAAACCCACCCACCCACCCACCCAGCCACCCATCCATCCATCCCTTTACCCAACACATTCTTACACCCAACCCATCTGTCCATCAATCCACCCAACCCATCAATCAATCAATCAATCAATCAAACCCACCCACCCACCCATCCATCTATCCCTTTACCCAACCAATTCTTACACCCAACCCACCCATCTATTCCTTTTACCCAACCCATTCATTCACCAGACCCATCAATCCATCTATCCATTTACCCAACCCATTCATCCACCCAACCCATCAATTCATCTATCCATTTACCCAACCCATTCATCCACCCAATTCATCAATCCATCTATCCATTTTGCCCAACCCATTCATCCACCTAACCCATCAATCCATCTATCCATTTACCCAACCCATTCATCCACCCAACCCATCAATTCATCTATCCATTTACCCAACCCATTCATCCACCCAATTCATCAATCCATCTATCCATTTACCCAACCCATTCATCCACCTAACCCATCAATCCATCTATCCATTTACCCAACCCATTCATCCACCCAATTCATCAATCCATCTATCCATTTACCCAACCCATTCATCCACCTAACCCATCAATCCATCTATCCATTTACCCAACCCATTCATCCACCCAACCCATCAATCTATCTGTCCATTTACCCAACGCATTTCATCAATTTTTTTTCCATTTACCAAATCCATTCATCTATCCACACCATCCATCCCCATACCCATCAACCCAACCCATCCAATTGTCTTTTTCTGACCATTCCCTGCAGACCAGCAGTTTCTGAATTAACCAATCATGCCATGCTCAGTCACCTTTCTTCCTCTTTCTGATGCTCTGTTTAAGCCTTAATGCATTGAGTTGCTGCCACATGATTGGCTGCTTATAAATTTGCATTAATGATAACTTGGACTGGTGTACCTAATAAAGTGGCCGGCGAGTGACATTTTAGAGCAAACGGTGGAAACATAATTATTTTGCTGTAAAGACACTTCTGGAGTTAGCCTCTTGTGGAATCCTTTACTTCTTATTGAACATACTTCTTGTACATTGTTTCTGTGTCACACATTATAATGATGCAACAGACAAAAGTGTCTCCTTGACCTGACTCATGCCCTGGACACACTAGCATACAACCAGTTGAATCTCCTGCATGCAGATGTATCCGCAATGAGACCGCCTACAAAACAGCACGGTGGGGCAATGAAATAAATCAATTAAAGGAATGGAAATTAGATTCTTCGATAGGTTGCACTGGGATGCATCATCAGTGATGTTGCTGAATTACAAAAGGGTCATCACATGCAAAAAAAAGCAAAGACATGTTAAAATAATGCACATTTGCTTCATATTGAGTGATCAAAAGCTCATATATTGGACCTTTCTAATCTGGTGGCTTACGTCATATGACTTGAAGTGAACTTTCTGTGGGGCTTGAGCTTCCAACTTCGCATTATTTGTTGGTTTGCCATTCAACTCAATGGAGTTTTCCCATTGTGTCACCACCACTTTAGAACCTCGTCCAAATTAGAACGAAAAAACCTAGAACTAAAGGGTACAGAACGTAGAGAAAAAAAACTTAAAAGTAACACCATTGCTGAGTCGCTGGGAAAACGCCATTTAAATCTCCTTAATTTCCAGCCCTTTAACCATAATGCAAATATGCAAGAACATAGCCAGTCCATATCATAACCATTACTTCAAGCCAAACAGTCATTACACATCTGTAATAGTGGACCTAACTGGGTTGCATTAGAAACATTTGGCAGTTTTTAGGTGCTTTGTGTGGTTTAATAGTCTGCAAAAGTGAAAGTCTTCAACTTTATTGCTTTTTTATTTAATCCCACGGTCCACAGCACCGATATCAGCTCTCTGCTATTGCTGTCTAAGGCTATATTCAAGCCATGCCTAGTATCAGCAGATGACTACAATTTGCTCTTTCTCATTGTCACAATTACCCTTCTGCTGTTCTTCGAATGACACAAACAGTCTGCAAGGACGATGATTAATTAGTCTGGGATTTGCTGACAGTCGGAGGAGAAAATGTGAATGGCTCATTCTATAGGATGCTTTCTTTGCAGTTGCTGTTACTCTGTTGTGGAATATTCTGGATCTAAATTGTAAGGGGGTCCATAAGTTGAGCCAAAAACAGGTTTCAACCATGGTTTCAGCTGTGGTCTGTCTTCCAGCTTGGGAACTTTTATTATGGAATATAACTCACTTGTTATAATTTACCCTTTTAACCTTTGTTACATAATGTGATACTTTAGCTCTTAGCATTTAGCATTATTGTAGAAAGTGACTAGAGTGTAACTAATGACAAGGTTGAACAAATACATAGCAAACAGGTCAAATAATACCAAGTGGCTACGTGATCTGAAATGGTTCTAAGCCTTTCAGACCACAAGGTTTTCATTGACGAACCAGACTTTGAATTAAATCCTCTTCCGATCCAAGTCCACTCCCAAGGGAGGGTCTAGTTGAAATGTAAACCGCATGTTTGAGAGACCAGGTGACCATATTTGGTGTTTCTCAGAGACGAAGTGATCAAATCGGGTGTATCTTTCAGAGCAGACACCATTGTTGTTTAAAGCAGCCACATATGATAATTTTAACGGTTTTGTAATTGTTTACAGGAAATAAAGAGACTCAAAAAAGTGCTGGAAGTGTTTATTAAACAGTTTAAATGAACACTGTATATATCAATGGCACACAAATTAGCTGTCAAACAGTAAACTTTCAAACAGTAACTTACATTTTTTAACTTAAATAACAAAAAGTTTCAATTTAGTGTTCTTGAAAACTCAGAAAAAATACAAATCGCAGCCTAATTTTTGCAGCATGCGCTGAATGAGTAAACGCTTCTTTTATAGTCTATCGGCCTGACAGGATTTTGCTCCTCGTATCTTCAAGTAACTTTTCGGGTGATGATTTAACAAATGGCTCCTTATGTTAGTTGTATTCCCGACTTGTGTTTCACCACATTCTGGCAGTATTGTACCGTATTTTCTTTGTCTGTCACGTTATCTCCTTTCTCATTTCTAAACCGAAATGCTTCCACACATCCAATTTAAAACCCGCTTTAGGTTCGACCATTTCCATCTATTTTCCTTCGCCTCTAGTAGCAGCACCCGCCATTTCTACATTACTGAATCTGTAGCGACAACAGAGCGCAACGGATGATGGCCACGCCTAGGCTGATTGGAAGTATAGTTTCCGCTACCTCCCGTTCGCTCCATTCCCATGAGCAAACTTTTTTCAAAAGACCTATCGTTTTATCAAGTCATGCGACCACGGTATTATCGAAAAAATGTGCTATTGTAGTACGACGGTTCCTACAAAGCAGTTTCAAGGAGGGGTTATTATTTTTTACTCATTCACAAATGTTATTGTGTATATATATCTATATAAAATTAATTACAATCTTACAGAATCATTGTCTTACTTTGCTTGTTTGTGGAGTATGTACGTAATTATGTTGTTTGCTTGATTTAGGTAAAGCAGATTATGGAGGAGTCGGTGACCAAGAAGTTCGTTCATGAAGACAGCAGCCACGTCATCGCTCTCTGCAGTGAGTACAGAAGTTTTGCATTGATTCATCGTTATTGCAGGCAATTGGTATATCTGTTAATTTCTTGCCATAATTTGTGAAAGAACGGGTGGATTTTTCAAATGGTTGACCAACTTTGTCAATATTCTTCAACTCAATTTATGAATTTGTTACAAACATGTTAGTCGTGACTTCTTACAAAGCAGTTTTCAACCTAATCGCATACAAGACTCATTCCAATTAAAACACACTCATCCAACTAAAAAATCGGTAATCCCCTCTCCTATAAGAGAGGTGAGCCAATAGCAGTTGAGTATCCAGTGCTTGAAACTGGAGCTCAAATATTATCAGTTTCATACAAATAAAAGAAAGAATGCTGTAGTTTCACATGAAAACGGTAAAACAATGAGCATAATTTAATTCCAGTTGCATGTATTCAGGAAAACATGGCAAAATCATTCAGTTTCAAGTCAAAACAAGGTAGATTTTGGATGTTTTCACTAAAAAACACTAACACATACTGTTATTCATCTTTTGCTTCGGACAACAAATTCTAAACGCATCTCCTAGATCTTCTGAGCAACAGCCACCAAACTTAGCCAAGTCAACCTAATTGTTATAACTAAGTTTGTTATATCTTTTCAAACTGGTACCAGTAAATCTGGAAAATCTCGAACAATGCTGGGAAATTTACCATTTACTCATCATGGGGTCAAACTTGACCACATTGTGGAGGCTACCAGTATGTCCAATATGACAGCAACCACTCTGCAAAAGTCTGGGTTCTACAAAGGGTTAAAGAGTTACCATTGACTTAAAACGACTATTGAAAATAAATGGGAAAAAGCAGCAGAAATATCTTCAAGGAATAATGTTAACCATAGTAACAAATTAAAATTTTTATGACATCATTCATACCTCACTAGCAACCAAACTGATTACATTGCAACCAGAATGTTTGAAATCCATCTCCGCTTTGGGGTTGGGGTTGGTTTATTTCACTAGCAGTGAATGGTGGAATATATTATATCATTGACTCCCCCATAGCAACCGGTCTGTTTACTTTAGCAACCAATTTGACAGATCTCAGCTTTGGAAAGTAATAGAAAAATTGGGAACATTATATTCTGTCACAGACTCCTCCCTAACAACTAAACGTTTTAGCCTAGCAACCAAATCAGCAGATCTATATCTCGCCTTCAGTAAATTGAAATAAAAAAACCGTTAAAGGCCCCAGACTGTTGAGTGTTAAATAAAGGAAACCTACCGAGACAGAGTGGAAACCAGGTGTGGTGAATGAATTCTAAGGAGCAAGAGAAAGGAGAGGAAAACAGGACATAATTTTAGGAACTGAACAGAATAAAAGGAGCATACAAAAACACGTACAAACTTTTAGTTTGACTCCTGCACCTTTTTTCATCAATTTATAGTCAAAACATTTAGATCATGTCTATTTCAAGTCCACTTTGAGGCATGAGAGCCATAAGGAGCACTCTGAAAGACAAATAATCCACATGAAATGTTTGACTTGCTCCCAACAACTGCACATTTATTTTAACATGACTCCAGACGATGAGTTGAAATGTGTGCGCTCAAAAGGAAAGATGATGGGGCTTGCTTTCAGGGGATCAATGCCAATAAGATGGTTGATTTGTCCAGAGCAGGTGACTGGGACAGAGAGCAAGTGTGTGTGACTCACACTCTACCCCAGTGACACAGAGAAGAACATTAAGCCAGGCTGAAGTTCATTACGTCAGTGACACGCCAGTGCCGCGTGGCACAACCCATACCAAGTCTGACTTCATCCTTTCAGAAGGATCATTTATTTTCTATCTAAATTGATTTGGTTGTAGTAGTATTGAATCATACTTGGGTTACTCTTCGTGTTTATGCAAATATGGCTTGCATTCATTAGTGAAACAAATCTGAAATAAATTAGTTAGTGAAGTAATCAAAACTTTTTTGGGGGGTTTATACATTTTACTTTTTATTTTTGGTCTAAAATACAATAAACAGTTTGTTCTCAATGTTTGCAGTGAAAAAAACAACAGAAAGTGTTGGAATTGTGGAATTATTGTGTAATGTGCTGAAAAAATAGTAGTTTAAAAAAAGAAGCTGGGATTGCACTAAAAAAAAATGATTTCAAGCATTGCCACAAAAAATAATTGGTTTAAAACGAGGGGTCGACCGATATGTGTTTTTCAGGGCCAATGCCGATACCGATTATTACAGATCAAATGCACCGAGAAACAATATTTTGAACCAATATGTGTCTAGTGTAAAAATGAAATTTGTCATAATTAATAATAACAAGAGCTCTGACAAGAACTTTCTTTGAATGCTTTCAAACATATCTTTAATTCTGAGCACTGTTATTAATAACAATAGTAAATAAACATCAATATTAATAATAACAATAATGACATAAAAAAGTGCAGGGAGCCCGCATGCAGCATTCTGTAAACAATTGTAAAACTTAAATAAGTAAACAGCAAGTAGCAACAAATAACAAAAAATAAATGTAATAGCAACCTGAAGTTTTATAAGCTAATAAAGAATTAATAGTCCCAATCTAGCAGCACCAATATATTGTTTAATACGTTTAGTAGTTGTAGTATTATGCTACATGTATTATACTGCACCTCAGTAATATTCAGGTTCAGGTTGATAATGTAGCTAAGGTTCTTCTGTAGCCTATGTATATGACATAACGATAGTTCTACTGTGAAATGCTCATGAAGTGATTCTGAGAGCATTTCTGGGGATGTTGTTAAGGGATACATCCTCATTTAGTGAGACAGTAACGTTAGATGCTGAAAACACAGCGAGACTGTGTCACTGTATACAGACAGAGACAAGCACAGCACGCAGGATTCATAATTAAACAGTCTGTTTGCGCCTTAATGTTTATATATACTAGTCCATAGTATGAGTCAATTCAAGTTTACGGTAGAGGTCTGCGCAGGAACTGTTTTTTTCAGTCCCGCTCCCGCAAGGTTTTATTCCGCACCCACGCGAACTATACGTTCACTCTTTGTTCGGACTGAGGTGTTTTTATAACTTCACCGTAAAGGATTGTGAATTACTAAAACACAATCAACTTCGGCGGCTGACTTACCTTTGAGAGACAAGTAATTACTGCAGCACGCAGCACCAGCAAGCGCGTTCTGTCTGTCTTCACTTCCTGCAGCCTTGGAGTTGATTGGTCGGACTTGCGACTTCCAACATATATGATGCGCAGTGGGCGGAGTAGTGAGCTCTGACAGGCTGCATTGGAGCCAAAGTGTGCATTTCAAAAATAAATTATGTTTATCTGCAAATTTTGAAAATAACCGATACCGATAATCGTGAAACCGCGTAATATCGGCGCAGATAATCGGTAGGGCCGATAATCGGTTGACCCCTATTTAAAACATCATTTATTCGAGCAAATAAAGTGGTAAAAATTAAAGTATTAAAAAAACAAGTAAAGTATGGAACATAACGAGACGCACTGATTCAATTGCATTAATTAGTGAAATAAATCAGCATTTCAGACACACCGTATCATATATTCTCAAGCTGCTGCTGGAGCTTGTTGATATTTACAGATTCCACCTTGTGGCAGATTTGGAGTTGAGGCTCAGTTGTAGTGATGTGTGATCTTTACAACCACTGGAGTAGTGCATGAGGCATCAGGGCGACATGCCACTGCAAATCACCAATCACCATGTGCACACTTGCCTGCGTGACCTGAGCTCTTTATAAGTGTGCAGTGCGGCTTTGTTTAGACAAATTGCTATATTTATCACTGTTATTGTCACTGCTCTCATTTCAAAGACTGAAACAGAAAGGATTGTTAAAGGTTAAAGGTCATATGACAACAAGCAGTGATGTCATCGCTCGTTTCCTCGGTGACTCATCTTTGTCCTTCCCTCAGCCGCTGTTCCGCATCCGGTACTACATTTGAACGCTGTGAATCCACTTATCTGATTTGGAAACGTGTAAATATTCATTTAGCACTTGTTTCGTTTGCTCTGAATTGATCCGGGAAAGAGATTTGAATTGCAGATCTCACCGTATCAGTGCTAAGAGATCTTATTTTAAACATGCAGCTGTGATTTCTTCTTTCTCTGCTCAATGAACTCAATGAACTGTGGAACCAGAAACACTGGAATAATGTCGGGGTGAAATATGGTTCAATCTGGAAGATGAACATTTGAGATAATGTCTACAGCGTACTATATTCTGTATTGTTACCGTGATATGTTGTCCTGCTGAATATAAACAATGTTTTTTTTATATATTTAAAGATTTTTAAGGGCCTTTTTTAATTGATAGGATAGTAGAGAAGAGACTGGGAATAAAGTGGATCGAGAGAGGCGAGTGGTATGAGGAAATGTGTCCTGCTCACTAACAACCATGCCACAGAGCACGACATGGTGTTGCAATTTACACAAACCGTTGGTATTCTAATTGCAAAGAGAATTAGAGATTTCTCCAGTTATATATTTTTACTTGTCAAAGTTCATTTAAAGATATCTACAATGTCGTCATGGGCATCTTCTAGTCCACTGATACTCGTTGCGCGGCTCTCGAGGCAGCTCGCTGCTCATTACCCTATATAACACTATAACACAGCCATGCCAATACATTTTTTAAAAGTGCGACTTGGAAATACGGTAAACGCTATATATTTACTAACAGCATGCATAAACATATGCATCACCATAGTACTCGCTTCACAGTCATCAAACTTTGACCAAGTGCACGACGGCTGATGTGATGCTAGCGCACATCCTCAGCGTTCAGCACCACTAGCCATGGTTACATGCACAAAATTGATCGATTTCTAATAAAAAATTGACAAAAACCAGACGGACAGAGCCACAGTGTTGTACGGAATACAGAGGATAACAATTTCGGAGGATGGGGGAGACGAAATTCAACAAGAAGACGACGCGGGAGAGGGGGCTAACAGCCAGGTGCCATTGCACAGTAAAAAGCGAAAGATACGAAGAATACAAGATGAGCACAGAAAATTTCAGGACAAATGGACGGACGATTTTTCTGTTTGTTCTTCACGGCAATAATCCATTGTGCTTAATATGCAAACAAACCCGTGCGTGTTTCAAACGAAATAATTTAGAGCGCCAATTTCAAAACCACGCATAAAAAAATCAACGAAAGTTACCCACCTGGCAGCGAACTCAGAAAGAGAAAAATAATACAGCTTACCACTTCACTACAGGAACAACAAAACCTCATCCACAGGACAACTTTACATGAACATTATCAAGAGGAAACAAACTGACCAATGCTCACCTTGAATGTCTCACTATAATTGCAATAACAAACTACAAATACAACATAAAGAAGGTTAAGGACATGCATTCCAGCTTCAGCTCTTCCCTGTATTAAGGTAAATAAACACACTTTAAATGAAAATGTATTGGCTGTGCTGTTTTTTAATGTGGGGTAGCCAGTATATATGTTTATGTTAGTAGCTTAGACAGTGTCTCTCTTCTTAACCTTGGTCTGCCAATGTGGCTCTTGTGAAAAAATAAGTATCACTGTTCTAGTCAAATGAATTTTTGGACTAGTCACGCTCACATTATAGGTATCTCAAATGCAATTGTGACTAGTCGAAATGTAATCATGACTGGGACTGAAAGAGGTTTAAATGTTAAAAGGCTTTGCCATGGGTTTAAATGTTAAATAGGCTTGCCATATGGATCAGCTTGAGACACGAGTCCTGGAGACAGGCTGCTGCTCAGTGCTCCTCTGAAGCCAGCCACGTCTCGTTTCAGCATTTTGTTTAGATGCTCGGACACAAGGCTGTTTTCAGTTCATAACTGAAACTCGACTGTTAACTGAAACAGAAACAGCTGTGTAGGAAGAAATCTGGGTGCAGAACAGCCATACCAAGGTGAGGTTGAGAAAGGCTCCTCCAGCCAAAGGTTTAAAGGCACATTGGGGTTGCACAAAGAAACAGGCATTGAAAATTCAGCAGATGTCAAATTAAGACACATCAAGTTTACCCTTTTGAATTTGGAAGATCACCGATGAGAATACAGGCAGATACATCCATCCATCATGCATACCATCAGGAATTAAATGTACTCTGCAGCAGGACAATTACCCCAAACACACAGATAAAGCCATTAAGAATTAGAGCTGTGATCAGGCCTAAAATTTAGCCGACTCAAGCCTGAAATTATTCAAATGAACTGTCATGAGGAAGAGGCCAAGAACTACTCCACCAAGTGCGTATAATACAGTAGAAACCAAGGCTGAGAGTTGATTATATTGTTTATGCCATGGCCATTTGCTGACGTAAACATAATAAAGTTATTAATAATATCTGGGTTGAATAAATGAGTGAAACGATTAAAGCGGCAGGAATCGCTTCGTTTACACACAACTCTGTGACTCTGATCTGATGTTCAAATGAGGCAAATTGGGTTTAGTAAACATCTACGGAAACGAAATTTGACTGTAAACATCTACGGAAACGATAAAATAATCCAGTAATCCTAGCTCAGTGAATCTGGACAACCGAAGCCATGAGTTACTATGGTTACCAATAACAGCTGATTGATATTATAGAATAGGGCATAAACAGTTAAACAAAAGGCCTCTGTTTCACCTCCACTGCCTCCATTCTTGTGTCTCTCATAGGAATATAAGCACATGACCGCACACCTAGAGGCCAAATTCGACCTGAGCCCATATTCAATTATAAAAAGTAACATTTAGAAGTCTTTGTACGCACTAGTGCGTTTACCAATCACAGCTGCTGTTTTGAATTAAGTACGAATGTCACAATTCACCTATTGTTTAATTTTAATTTCAAATATAATGTGTTTGATTCAAAAATGTGATTTAGTTTTTTACATTTTTTGTTTCAAACAAATGTTACAAGAGTTATGACATAATGTGCAAAGGTAATCAGTGCCATCTAGTGGTGAAAAGAAGGGATAACTCTCAGAAGTACAGCACCTGTGATCTGGCTTGTGTTTTTCAAAGTTCTGGGTCAAAAAGTCACAATAGAACAAAAAGTGCTTGGAACAGCATATACGGTTTAACAGTTTTTTTTCACATTGTTTTGACTTTGTCTTTACTTTTTTTGGGGAGGGGGGGGGTTATAAATTTAGATTTTTGATTTTTGGTCTAAAACATTAAAAAAAACTGTTTGTTCTCAATGTTTGCAGTGAAAAAATTACTCTGTATTGTGTTTATTGTAAAATCCCGGCTTTGTTGTGGAATTGATGAGTAATGTACCGAAAAATAGTAGTTTAAAAAAAGAAGCTGGGGTTGTACTAAAAAGAAAATGATTTTAGTACAACGGTTTGAACGGTTTAAACATCATTTATTAGAGCATATAAAGTGGTAAAAGTTTAAAGTATTAAAAAACAAGTAAATCAGGCACCGGACTCAAAAAGGTACCAGAATTTCAGGATTAAATAAAGGGAACATAACGAGACAGTGGAAGATAGAGGGGGAGAGACTGGTGTGGAGAATGAAGGCGTAGAACATTTCAAATAGAATTGTTTCTTTTGCTGCCACGCCTCTTCTTTTTAGTATTTTGAACCATTTGTGGTGGTCTCTATGTACTGAATATCTATTTTCATAACTATACACAGAGAAGAGAGAGACAGTTTTAACTAGGACTGATTCCCCACAGATCCCTCTATCTTTTTAAAATATTTCATTGTCTTGAGTTTCTGTCAAAGTGAGAATGTTAAGTAACTGATATTTTGAGTCGTTCTTGTCCCCGAGCTGCTTATCACACTCTCTCACGCAGTGGAGGCATTTCACACCATGATCTCGAGTGTTTTTTGAGAGTCTGACCACAAGAGTGTCTGAGTCGTGACTATGTGCAGCTTCAGCTCTGTTGTTTTTTTTTTTTTTCCGGTGTGTGGGTGTCCTGGGTGGGCTGGCCTAGGAGAGCTGCCGATATGTCATCACCACAAACCAGATTAGTTCTCCTTTCTCGCTGTGACTGGTCAGGCACGGATTCCCCATGCACCCTCTCTCTCTTATACTGGAGAAGAACACTCACCCACGTCACACCAATTCATGACAGTGCACTTCCCGGCTCAATTATGTTTCTGTGGAATAGATCAAAAGGAAATCTGATGGAGTTTGGCTGAGCGTGATTGTGGTATGGGGGTGGCTGCTGGATTTGAGATACAACATGTTCTGAGCTAAAAAGAGAGAAAAGTTGCAAATGTTTGATAGTCAAATAAAAAGTTGGGAGTTTTTTTTATCGTTTGTTTGCATTATTATATTACGTAGAATCTCAAAGATAACGCTTAAGATATAGGAATATATATATATATATACACACACACATTTTTTATTTAAACTACTATAAGAAATCAGGCCCTAGTAGAAAATAATCTTAATAAATTTGTGATCGTCCTCACTGACGACAACACTGGTCTAAACGTAAAAATGGCATAAACTATAATTTGACAATAATTCTTTGAAGGATTCCATGTTCTGCAAGTGGTACATAATCATAACCCAATACAGAAGACTCTGGAGCAAAGTTTAAGAAGATCCAACTGAAATGCTGCTTAATTTAACTTCAAAACACTTTATATTCTAACAGCTAAAATGCCATTTGGAGAAAGACAAAGAAGCTCAGGGAGGGGTAGAGGAAGACCCTTAGAGAGCAGCTTAGAGACAGACCAAAGTTGTGCTGCCTATCGAAGAAACGTGTAACTTCCTGCTGTGATTAATCTTCCTGTTAAGACAATAAGATTTTAAATAAATATTTAAAATGTTAAATAGATAGTGAACTGAGAAACAAAAATGAACTAATGGAACAAAAATTCCCTGAAATTCAGAATTTCATGTTTTTCATGTATCCACAGATGAATATAGAGATATACGGATAGGATTTTTTGCTGTTGTCTGGACTAAACATATGCAAATAATTTTGCGAGGCAGTAAAGTACAGACAACAAGCCAGCATAAAAAAAAGACAGTGAAGTAATAAGGATTTCTATAGGACTGGATTCGGAGATGGGACAATAAATGGGGACACAGAGCTAATAAGAGAGGGATATCTGTACGGATGGAGGAAGTGATGCAACAGGAAGTGGTGTCAAGGATGATGAAACGTACACAGGAACGGGATCTGATAAACACACTACATACATACAAAAAAACTAAACAATTTGCCCAATACGACTTTTGGTTGCAACAAATGTTACAAAGAAGGCAAGATCACCAACAGTGTAACATGATGATGATGAGAAACCTTTATTTGTCACTTACACTGTTACACGTAGTGAAATGTGACCCCTCTGGCCACAGACATAGACAGGGTGGGGACAGGCCAGTGTTGAAAGGTAGTATTTAAGAGAGAAACAGAGAAATTGATATACATTAGGTAAAGTAGCTAAAAAAAAGAGAGCCTTTTCCGCACTGTCCTTCGAAGGGCAGTATGGAGAAGGTTAAAAGAAGCCATTGCAATCAAGCACATAGACAAATACAGGAAGAGAACATCGCAGGATGAGGTAGGGGTCCGGGGAAGTGGTGTAACCGCTGCAGTCCAGAGCTGACATTTTCCTGCAGCCAGACGGCGCTGTACTCATGGCCCAGAGAAAAAGCAGGCGGAGATAAGTGGATGCGGGGGAGGGACGCTCCTTATCAGGCACTCGGGAGGAACAAAATTGTTTAGACATGGTTTGAATACTGGCTTTATTTCAATTGCAAGCTGCTCAGCCTGAAAATGTTGATGGAGGATAAGAGGTGCATCGTATGTTGTGCAACCAGAAGACGACAGTTCCTAAAAATATCTAGAAAATATTTCTTTGTTTGCTGGTCTTACAGCATGATATATTTTGTAGTTTAAAATAGGAAAAAATGGTCGTAAAATAGGAACCCTGCATTTTGAACTAAAATGCTAATGGTCTGATTGGATTAAATGATCTATGCTAAGCTATGCTTAAACTTGCTGCCAGATCACTGTATTATGAAATAAACCACAGTTTATTGTATTTGCGGAGAATGAGTCTATGCCAAAAAGTGGATTGTTAATTTAATTTGGGTGATCAAAAAGTGTAAATTCAATTGGTATCGTAAAAATGTCAAGTTTTATTGTTCTGTACTGCAGGGAAAATTCCTATAATCCACAAAAAGGCTATGAAATGTTTAGCAGTATCACATTTAAGTGTATCCGAGGCAACTAGATGTTCATAATAATCTCATTCTTGTGAAAAGAGGTTGATTTATTTATAATCCACACGGCTTTTGATTACTTTTTTTGATGCCCCTTGAAGCAATAATGTCAAATCGGTTAAACATCAGCTGACACGTCACAGGTTTTGCTTTCCTTCTCGGTAGCCAGTCATGTATTTCCACATATGTAGTTCAGGGCATCATTTAGGGCACCACAGATGCTGCCGATTCGACTAATTACAGTCTGTCTCCATGACAACACTTTTTCCTTACTGGGATTCAGCCATGTCAGAGGCTATTACACACATATTTGCTGAAACAAACATGCGCTGTTACATAACCACCCCCCCACCAAACACCTCAGTCGGTGGTCTTCTTTAGAGTTGTTTCCAAAGACAATGTGCTCTGGTCTGTAGTGACCGTAAAGGTGGCTGAACTTTATTTCAAAAGTTGCATTTCCATCCACCTATTGGAATATTGGAAAACGGCAAGATGCGCACACAACTGAGTAGGATAAACGTCTTATCCTGATAAAAAGAAATGTGCATAAACTCTGACGGAAACGCATTTACCGAATAAATCCCAATGCAATTCAATGGCAATGTGTTTTTCTGGGGCGGCATTAATGGAGCAACCAACAAACCAATTTTATTGCAGAACATCTGATGACGGTGCATATTGCGTTTCGTCTACGTGTTCTAAGACAGATATAAGTTATTATATTCCAAAAAAAACTCTCAACACATCAACTTCCATGTTTTTTATTTTATATTTTGCCACGAGTTTATCAGTAAGTGACAAATTTGTTTTTGTCTCTTGGACTCGTTGGATGGACTTCGATGCATAAATTTAATCAGCATCTTTGGATGTGAACATGGCTAATGATAGCATTGTATTACTATTCAGATAATTTCACATCTCTTTTCTCTCAAATGCATGAGCATTTTCAGCATAACTAATTTGGACCAAAAACTGAGCCCTGGGGGGACGCCGAATTTCAGACACTGTTCTTGTCATGTCTTCATCATAATCAATAGCTATTTCACTCTAGTGTTATATCCAGTGACCCTCTGACCACAGACACATACAAGAGGGGTGGGGGGGTAGGCCATTGTTGAGAGGTAGCATTTGGAAAACAGAGAGATGTGTGTATAATGGGAAAGGTAGCTCAAAACAATGCCACTGTCCTCCAAAGAGGTCTTCAGTCCGTCACACGGCAACACACAAGTTCACTCACACAATCACCTTAGGGGAATTTGATCATTCAATTAACCTGATAAATGTTTTTGGGGGATTGTGGGGGAAACCAGAGTAGCTGGAATAAACACAGGAAGAACATACAAACTCCTTCCAGGAAGGTCACCAGTGAGCCTCGCTACCATCTGCACCACTATGCCCTTGAAAAGTCATTGTGTAATGCAAATAAATATAAAAATTGAGTATTTCCTGTAGGAAATGCATGAGTGATTTGAGCTGGCACTATCTTTCATAATCAATTTCAAATTATAAATTGAGAATTATTTATCTTGCCATCTGTCAATATTACGTTTCTTAAACTTTTAAGTAATCAGGATAGTCAGATACATGGACCCCAACACAAAGTAGTACAGAAGAACGATACTTTAATAAATTACTTTTAAAACAGTTTTTTTTGTGCCAATGATTGATATCATTTTGGCTTTCGCTTGGCTGAAAGAGAATGCCAAGGCAACCCCTGAAACCGACTCTGAAAGACTTTGAAGCCGGGTATCTTGGAGATTTACCTCAGTCAGCCTCAGCTCTTGAACTCCTTTGCAATCTGAACTTGCTTCTACTCACCTGTGTCTTGCTAGATACACCACGAGTAGTCTAGTCAGAGAGGTTTTGTCAATCATGCTCTGTTTCTTTCGTATATATTTTTAAGTGTAGTAAATACTTTCGTTTTGTTTATTGGTTTGTTTTGGACTTTTTTTGTACATACACTGGTGGAGCCAGTAAAAGCAAACAGACCTCTTGTGTGTGGCTTACCATACCGTACTATAAGTGCCATGTAGTGGTGAATATAAGGGATAGCCCTTGGAAATAGAAGACCTGTCATAAGGGCTTTATTTAAAAATTCTTATATATTTATATAAGAATATAAATATTATAAATAATATAATATAACTTATATATTTGCTTGGAACAGTGTAAGGTTTTGGAGGGGTTCACTTTTCTTTTAAATACAATTTCACATTGTTTTGACCTTGTCTTTCGGTTTTGGGGTGATTTATGTATTTTTATTTTGTCTCAACACTGATTTTTGTTATAATGATTTAATGTCAAAGGGAAATGTTTTTTGAAAAGGTAATATAAAATCACAGACATATGTAGGCTGTACCAAAAGTAATAGCAAACCATTACCCAATAATCTTGTCTGGAAAAGTCCACAATTTTGCAAAAATATAACTAAACTGTACGATGACAATAACTGAGTGTTTACTAATATATTTTAATGCTGCTGTGTCACAGTCTGTGTATAAAGTGTGACCAGAATCACTGTGATTTTGCCTGGCATGGTGCCAAAGGGCTCACACACCCCCTGTATGCAGTGGCTCTGGTATTGTCTGCAGCGGCTGGTGCTCTGGGGACGCAGGTGGCATCTGACTTTCACAGTTTGATCTCGACTCAGGATGGTGCGGGTTTAGTCAGCCTGGAGGCACGAAGAGCCCAGACGTAGGACTTCATGTTCGATGGCAGAGATTCCTTGGAGTGGTCCACTGGGGCTGTTGGGAAGAGCTGTCTCAGGTGTCTGTCACTGAGCTGTTTGTGTTGTTGATTACCTCGGGTCTAGGTGCCACGCTATTTCTGTCATGTCATTCACAGTTTGCACTTGATTTTCACCAGGGAATTTTAAATCGTGGTCAGCCCCCTATTGTGGTTAGTAGACTTACACCCCCCCCAAACCCACCCTTCCCCCCCACCTACTCTCTCTCGACTCACTATGTCTCTCAACTGTTTAAAAATTTGCATGGACATTGGCCACCAAAAAATGCATACCTTCAGTATTCACCCAATAGATAGATGTCAAAAAGTAGAGGTCCCAGAACAGGGCCCTGTGGGACACAAGTGAGAAAAGAACTCCTCTTAGATATAAAACAAGGCATAAACAAATTAGTATTAGTCAAAATATGATTGAAACCATCATGAAAATACAGTGGAAAATATACAAATTGAGTTTCTGCAGAGGGAAAGCGCGGCTTTAATCTTGATTACATGCCCCTTACTCCGCCTCGCTATTGACTCACTTCCTGTGTCTGTCATCGTTTCTGTCCAAAAATTTTGTATAGATATTGACCTCAAAAAAAGCTCAACAAGTTTATAGATATTGACCTAAAAAAAGCTCAAAAAGTGTATAGATGTTGGCCTCAAAAAAGCTTAAATATTTACAAAATCGATGTTAAAAAGTAGAGGCCCAAGAACAATGCCCTGTGGGGCACCAATAAGAGCTGAACTCCTCCATGATTTAAAATATGATTTAAACCAGGATCAAACTACATTGGACTATATATGACTTGAGTGTCTGCAGAGGAAAACAAGGTTTGAATCCAATTACATGCACCCCCCCCCCCAATCTGCATTGTTTCTGTCCAAAACATTTGAACATCCCTTCAGTATTCACACAATAGACAGATGTTTAAAAGTAGAGGCCCCAGAACAGAGCCCTGAGGGACACCAGTGAGGACAGAAAACCATGATGAAGCTACAGTATACACCCCCCCCCCCCCCACACACACACACACCTCTCTATCCCTCTCGACTCACTTCCTATCTCTCTTCACTGTTTTGGTCCAAAAAAAAAATTGTATTGACATTGCCCAGCTCAGTTTTCCCCATAAGAGCCTCTTCTGATTTTCTGAAGTCTTGGCATGCTTCAGTGTGTTCATGTGTGGTTAAATCTGCTCCATCCTATGCTCTCAGTGTGAAGGAAGGATGGATGTTTACCTTCATCAGAGCCGAGTTTTACAAAGATAATGTGGAGGAGTGACTCCCGTGGTGGGAGTGCTTTTTTTGGGATTGAGTTAGCACGAATCAGTTGCCTGGGGAGCATTAAAATGAAAATGCACAAAATTCTATCGTGTAATAAAGAATGTTAAGGACGGGAACGCTGAATGAACAGTTTATCTTTGGTTCTTTTCATGGAGATGTAGATTTTTCTTCTCCAATCATGAGTCAGTGAATAGTTATCAATGACTCGACACGTTCAGAACAGATGTTTCGAAAACCTCAAAGTCAGCCTGAGCACATTGCTACCACCATGTTTCCTGTCATTGTGTCTATCTGTCAAATGAATAAAATATTGAGGAATAGAGAAGGGACTGTAAAGGACAGATGGGAGAATGTTATGACGACAAACACTCAATGTCACTGAATAATGTAGTGAAAGGAAGTGTCATTGAATGCACTGTAATGGTTTTAGTCGAGAAGGAAAGATGGAAATCCAGTGAAATATTACCAAATAAAGTGGCAAAATGGAACAGTGATCATACACTCCAAAAATATCTGCCATTAATTATTGTCTTTATGTCCACGTATCTAAGTTAAGTTGCCTTTAAGTAAAGAATGTTCATTTAGTAAAGTGATTTAGTTTGGTTAAATCTAATTTTATTTTTACTTTCATACACTGCGGATAACAGGAAGTGTACATATATTGATTTCTATTCAAGCTGCCTGTCTTAGTCCGGAGAGATTAGATTAAACCCAAGCTTCAGATCACCTCGAACATCTCGAGAGATGAGACAGCTGCACTCATGAACCGTCAAAGAGAATCAATATTTAATCACTCGGTGTGAATGGATCACCTGTTTATCCATGGGAAACAGGCAAATTCGAAAATGATCTATGTCTCATTGAAGTTCATATCGTGTTAATTTAGACATCGATACGTTGTGATTAAAAGTGTCGTGTCAGGAGTCTAAGCAGGGCTACACGTATTTTTTTCCTGGAAGCATAGTGAGGAATGTTCAGATTGATTGACACCCGTTGTCGCTTTGGCAGTTTTAGGTCTTCTCGGGACGCCTCCTCTCAGCAAAACGGAAATCTAAGCAAAGCTGAAAAAGGCTTTCATTTAGATAAAAAACTTAGATTTTCTTATTTCAAGAAGAATGATCTAGTTTAGACTTGTAGAGCATAGATTATTCATCTTATTTTGAGAAAAAAAATGTCCAAAAGAAAAAAATGCTCTTCCTGATAATTTATTTTGGTTGAAAGAAGAAATTTTGTAACTTTGCCACTAAACTTAAAACTGAAGTCTTAAAATAAGAAAATTTCACTCAACAGGTGAGAACATATGGTTGTCTTATTTTAAGAAACGGTTTTAAAACCTGGTTTAATAAAATAGAGAAATCTATCCTTTTTAAGAAGGTTTTTCTGGTTTAAGACTATTTTTAACACTAGTTATAAGCACAAGTGTTCTCGTGCTAATACCATTTTTTTCTTCCCCCAAAAATATATATTTTTTAATATAAAAAAGATTTTTTAGTTCTTATAAAAAAGAAAATCTGTTTAATTTTCAGCTACACTCTGTAGCTTTATGTTTTTTGTTGCTCCATACTAAGCGCAAACATTCTAAAGTATGTGCTGTTTATCTATTTTAAAAGTCCTTATAAACTCTAAAATATTTATATATCTTATATAATAAATGCTAATAAAAACGCACTAAACGCAATAAAACGTTTTCTCGATTTAAGTTACATACTCTATTTTGGGAGAAAGATTCTTGAATCAGTGCCACTTTTACTTTGTGTAGAGTTCAGTTTCCACTAAAATATTAGCAAATCGTTTGGTAGAAAACACTTGTTTTGAGAATTTTTTGTCTATTTTTTAGATCCATCAGCATTTGTTGATTACCCCATTGGCCAATTTTGTTGCTTGATCTAGGAAGAATTCCAAATAAAAAAAAAAAATACAGTTTTTTGCAGTATAGCTGCTGGTGCACTTTTTGCCAGGGAGGATACACTATTCTAGACTAGCTACGCTAATGTGCTATTGTCAGTCATATTTGTTTATTTAAGAGTCATTCCACCAAATGGGTCCCATTTGCTTATTGTAACTTTTCAAAATTTAAAACAGATTCCAATCAGCAGTGAACAAACTCTGATTAAGAATTGGAAAGTGGTGGATTCTGTTGAAACCAACAAACATTTCTGCTACAACTGCCAGAAAAAATTGTAAGGGATGCAAAGAAAAACCCACAAATAACTTAATACAGGACTCTCTGAAATAAATATGGTTTGGCTGTTTCAAGGAGCACAATAAGGAGACACGAGTGAGTACAAATGAGTTAAACAGTCAAGTCGCCAAAAGAATAAAGCCATTACTGACACAAAATAGCCCATTTACAATGCACCAAACTCAGAGACTTCTGTAACGAAAGAACTTGGAGCGATGAGACCAAAATTGAATTTTTGTTCACAACCATAAATGCCATATTTGGAGAGGAGTCAATAAGGCCTATGATGAATGGAGCACAATCCCCGTTGTGAAGCATGGAGGCTGGTCACTGATGTTTTGGGGATTTCTAAGCTGTAAAGGAGCAGAAAATTAGTTTTTTGCCCAGAAGCTGCTCATGGGACCCTACTGGACATTCAAACACTCATCCACTCATCATTGGTTCCACCAGAACAAAGTGAAGGTTCTGGCAATCTTAGTTTCCTGACCTCAATATCGTTGAACCACTCTGGGGAGAACTCAAACGTGCAGTTCCAGAGTTGGAGGCTTTTTTTCCCAAGAACGGACTGCTTTACCAACAGAGAAGATAAAAAACCTCATCAACAACTACCTCAAGAGACTTCAGGTTGAATCAAGGAGGGCAAACAAATTAAGAGTTTTGATCAGTGTCATTTGGAAAGTTTCTGTTGTTGTTATGATTAAAAAATGGCTTCTATACCACTGACTATAATTTAGTGTTATCATTCATAAGTTCTGAAATTGCCAAGAAATCAAAAATTTTGCAAAACTTATGAGCACAACTCTACACATAGTAAAATGCAGCTGGTACGTATTAATTCCATTTTGTTTTTTTTTATAAATAAAAGGCAATTAAATATCACACATAAAAGTCCATCAGAGTGCACTTTGCAAGACCTCATTGAGACCAGGATTGGGGACACAACCATTGTAGTTCATGCGGTGCTCTTCAAAAGGTACACCCATTGCTTGAAAATTGGTTTGACCACTGGAGACAAATTACCCGATTCAGTGACATTTTCTTACACTTTTAAACAACAGTGATGTACAGTAGGTGTCATTGGAGGGCATGAAACCTTTGAGGTTTGAATTGAGTGCTGAAGATAAAAGAAAGACCCTGGTGAAACAAGAATTTCAATTAATAACAGCTTGATTTAACTCCTAAATATAGATCTCCTCAATTTCTTTTACAACAGTAACTAGACACCTGCTGTATTTACTATCAATCTGCCCTGTTTTCCGCTATGTGAGAGCGCATTCCAGACATAAATGGTGTGTTTGGCTGAGAGTCAGTGGTTTGGAAGTTCGAAACAGCAGTTCTTCACAGCCACGCAAGCTGAAGACACGGGTGTCCTGAAGCAGTGAAAACTGGAAGAGGTGTGAGTGTTTTTGTCGACAGGTGTGCAAGAGTGTGTTTATGTGTGAGTGGTTTAAATAGACAACCATTTAGCTTGTTTCTTTCACAAAAACTATAGATGATGCTAAGAATAGAGGTGTCTGTTTATATTCTTTTTATGTAGGGCCACAATACACAGAATGTAAACAACAAGATTTTCAGACACATGTATTGTCTGTTGCAGTTAATTGTGGGTAAAATGGTTTAATTTCTATCTAGTTTGAAAATAAATTTCTCAGGAAGTGATGCGTCTTTGTCCTATCTGTATTTTATTTATTCTTTAGTCAGACCTCTATTATCCTATTTGAAGATGTGGTGTATTAATTATTAATGATGCCTTACTCTTAACAAGTCAAGTTTCAAGACCACACAGTAGTTTGGAGTTCAGAATGGTTCGCAAGTGTTGTTTTCCCAGTGCAAAGGTGTTGAGGTGATACTTGGCCTTCCCTGTCATGAAGTCAGAGCTAAACTCTGGCTTCGAGCGGTGGGTTAGCCACCAACAAGTGACACTTTGAAAAAAGCGAAACAAGCTTTTTCCTTGAGAAAGCTACGAGAACAAGAAAATGGTGGATCTGGACATTGCAAATCAATGCAGTTTTTGACGTTGTTACAATTAGAGTTACAATACCACTTTAGTGCAGGTATGTGTGTGTTTGATATCTTTGATATTTGTTATCGAAAGCCAAGCCACACCCAGACCTGAAACTATTCTCCACAGCAGTACACGCCCAATTTTTCTGCATTTTAAAAAATAATCTCAGGCAGATGAAAAAGAAAAAAAAAGAAATTTTGTGAATTCTGGTGAAATTTTCTATTGACTTAACATGAGGTCAAACTTTGGAGAACTGTAACCAAAACTGAGTTACCTCATGAAATGACCACACCTGTGGAGGTTACCAGTGTGTGTAAGAGCATACCAACCACTGTGCAAAAGTATTTGAACTTGAGAAGTGGTTAAAGATTGGCTAATGTTACTCACAGTGACATTAGGAATGTTCAGTTTTTTTGTTTGTTTCCGGTAGGACCCATTTTAGTGCAACAAAATGATTATTACTTTTGATTTCTTTTTTCTACCATGATTGATTGGCATCTTTACAGTCCAATCAAATTTTATATAAAGAAACAATCTCCCCAAAAATGAGATTTAGTGAATGTGATAAAAATACGATCACGTCAATGTAATCCGTAGAAATAGAAATGATAAACAGCTCGTTTATTTTCTTTTATCATTTCAAACGCTAGGAAAATAGTTGAATGTTTAATTATGGATTAGTTAGTATTTCTCCTGGTCTGTTTTTTTTCTGTATTTCTTGCGGTTTCTTTCTCTCGTTAACTCTATTTCGCTCTTGCTCCTCACTTTTTTTCTCTGTTTTCTATATATTTCTCTCTTCTTTTCTCTTTGCTCCCTATTTTTCTCTTTCTATTTCTCTTACTTTACTTTCACTGTCTATATCTCATTCTCCTCTATTTCTGTCTTTGGCTCTTTCACTCTTACCCTCCTTCACTTTTCAATATATCCGTCTCTCTTCTATTTCACCGTCTTTTTCTCTCTCCTATCTTTTTTCTCTCATCTCTTTTCCCCAGCGCTCTCTCTCTCTGTCCATGCTATCTATCTGTATCTCATTTCTTTCATACTCTCCCCTTTTTTCTCACTCTTTTCCTTCTCTCTCCCTCTTTCTCTGTTTCTTCTCTTTCTCTCTAAGGTGAGCTACATTTTATAAATAATACTTATGACCCTTGAGTTGTTTTAGAAGAGCTACGTTTTAATCGTACTTTGAGTCATATTTAGAACAGATTTTTTACTCTTCTTTCTTTGCTTTTGTTGGCATGTAGCGGTACTTTTACTTGAGTATGATAACTTGACTACTTTTACTTGGTCTAATAATGACAATGGTTATTTAACCTACAGAATATTACAGTAAACATAATTTGGAAAGGCAGGGTTTATGATCTACACTGAAGCCAGGCCCCATATGGCAATCGCGGTACATTTGAGTGCAGAGCATGTGGTATTTGGACGCAAAAGGGATCGAAAAGTACTATACATGAGCAGTAACCAGATTGAAACTGACTTTGCTGATAACAGATAGTATTTCCCTCTGGGGAGAACTGTTGCCAGATGATAATAGCATAGTTTACTTTGAACCGAGGGTCAGTTGAGACTCATTACAGTTTTTCTCTCGTCCCCTGTGACCACTTGTGTTGGGACCCTTCTCTCTTATTTCATCATACCCTGCCAACATTCCTGGAAGAATTCAGCTAGTGCTAAATGAACTAACCCTCATTTACAGAGCTAAACAAAATGTTTTGATGTATAGTCTCTGGCATATTCCAAACCAATATTTTCCAATGGAAGTTATAAGGTGTTTATGGTGAAGATGCTCCTATCCCTCAAAGCTGACACTCAAGAGTCCAAGCTGACGGAAGAGGAATCAAGAAGATGTATAGCGGTGCTGGAAAACCATGCATGACTCACTGAGGTTTCTTCATCTCTTTCTATTCTACTCTATTAATCTCTTGTTTTGCTCTCCCACGCTCTTCTCCCCTCTCATTTCCTCACTCTTCATCACTTTAACTCTGGCTTTCTTCTCCGCTGCCTTTCTTTCCCCCATTATTTTCAGTCCTTGTTTGAATCTCTTGTTTTTCTTTTTCCCCACGGTCCTCCAACTCTTTCAGGAGCCTGTGCCTCCCACGCATCGTGTAGCTGCTCACTGCCTCTGTGATACACTTCATTACTGTCTATTACTGGGACTCACAGCTTGACTGCACACACTCCACACTCGCAGGTGTGATCCTGGACCGAGGCCAGCCGCAGGCAGCCAGAGCCTCAGCATCAATAGCAGCTTTGATTACAGCTATCGATCAGTTTGTGAAGTCGGCTTTGAGTGTGCGTTCACGTGTGTGATGTCATGGCAAGTCTTCAGAAAGCAAAATGAACGCAGTATGTTTTTGCTTCTTCGGGTGATAGTTGAGAACATTTAAAAAACCCTATAAAAAAGAATTGTCCGTCAGGAATCCAGTCCCTAGCCATGACACAGAATCATCACCTTTCGTAGATCTAAGAAACTAGATGCCTAAGGTTTTTACACAGACGTTGATGTTGGTTTGTAAGTGCCGTTTAAAAGTATCTTTTAAAATGTGACTAGAATTTGCTGGTGCAAACAGTTTTGGTTAATAGGAACAAATCAATGATGTCATTAAAATGTACTCTCCTCACTTTAAGTGATATGTACCAAGTCCTATATATCTAGTATTTTCTGAAGCTGAGACATAAATCTGCTGATTTGGTTGCTAGGGTAGAAAGTTTAGTTGCTATGGAGGAGTCAGTGACAGTATTATGTTTCCCGTGTCACTATACGTAAAATGAACTCCCATGTTTCTATGATTTTGTAAAGGTTAGATAGAGATAGGTCAAATTGGTTGCTAAGGTAAACAGGGTGGTTGCTATGGGGGGGGGGTCGGTGACAAAATAATGTTTCCCATGTCAAGACGAGAAGTCTAGTTGCTATGGACGAGCCAGTGATGGTTACAGTTCTGTTCACTGTAAGTTATACATGCCAAACCTCATCTGTCTATCATTTACCAAAGCTGAAATAGAGGTTGGTCAAATTGGTTGCTAAGGTAAACAGGGTGGTTGCTATGGAGGGGTCACTGACTTAATATAATGTTTCCCATGTCAATACGAGACAAGTAAACTAACCCTTATGTGTCCAAGACTTTTCAAAAGCTGAAATATAGTTATCCTAAATTGGTTGCTATGGTAAACAGTCTGGTTGCTATGGACGAGCCAGTGATGGTTACACTTCTGTTCACTGTAAGTTATATATGCCAAATCTCATCTGTCTATCATTTATCAAAGCTGAAATAGAGATTGGTCAAATTGGTTGCTAAGGTAAACATGGTGGTTGCTATGGAGGGTCACTGACAAAACAATCTGGTTGCTATGGACGAGCCAGTGGCTGTAAGTTGTATATGCCAAGCCTCATCTCTCTTATCATTTACCAAAGCTGCTGAAAAAAGATTTCAGAAAATGTGGTTGCTAGGGATGTCATAAAAATGTAAGTTGTAAAATGAGAAGACACCATGAAGTGAGGTGTGTGATTGGGTGGGGTCTTGATTGAGGTGACTATCTTCAGATGCAGGTGAGGATTTAGAAGTGAGTGAGGATTCTGTCTCATCGCCAGGAGCTGAGTTCCTGACGGAAATGGATTGATTTCACACACACACCAAAAAAAAAAAAAAAAAACTTTTATGAGCTCTCTTGAGTGAAAAGACATTAGAGGCCTATGGTCATTAATTAACAGTAAGATAGATGTAAAGCTACAGCGCATGATTTATCAGTGTAATCTATCTAACCTGTTGCTCATTAAATCCCCATGTGGTCTGTCAGCTCCTCTCTTCATCCTTATTGAGTGGAGCTTGTTAGAGCTGATTCAAAAGAGTTCTTTACTACTGCAGTGGAGTTGGAAACAGAATTGCCCTCTAATAGCTAACTAAGGTTTCGTGTATATTACATATTCTCAACATGATTTAGGGATTATGATGTTTAGGATGTGGTTTAGCTTTGTTTCATTGAGCAAAATGAGGGAAATCGTGTGATAAAGTGATTAAACAACTTATGCTTAATAGATTGGAGCCGGAAACTCCCAACCCAATGCACTCAAGAACAAGTGAAAAATCCTTTTATACACGTGAGATAATTTGCGGGTGAATCTAGTGTGCCTTTCTCCAGATCTGTCGATAGTGCTTTTAGCATAGCTTAGCACAGACTATTGATAAATATTAGAGCTTCTAAATTTATACCATTTTTCCCCTCATCTCCTTTAAAATTAAATCATTTCAGAATATGAGCTGAAAATGAAACAAATTGCTTAATTATGAGTAATTATGAGTATATTTTCTGATATTAGCTCACAAAACATCAACATTTCATGTACAACTCTGATAGTCAAGTTTTAAATAGCTACAATTTGTGCACAAACGTTAATGTTGGCTTGTAAAAGTGGTGATTAATAGTTTTGAAAGCAAAATGGAATGGTTGCCGGGGTAGAATCTCTGGTTGCTATGGAGGAGTCAGTGACAACATACAAAGTTCCCCATGCCAATTTGAGTGATCTAAACCAACTCCATGTCTCAAAGACCCCATGTTTATCTTTTACCACAGCTGATATAGGGCTTAGAACCTTTGGTTGCTGGGGTAACTTTGCAAAGTTTATCCCTAAGCAAATTCTATGGAAAAAGTAATTCTTTGTGATTTCCAAGAAGACCTTGAGTGGTACCTGTCTGAAAAGTATAGCAACCCAAGGGAGACCAGCTTCGATGTCTTGGGAAAGTTTGGTGGCTGGAGCTAGCTAGAATGGTCCAGGAGGAGATGTTTTTAGAATTTTTTTTATCTGAAATAAAAGATGAATATCCTTATTTTAAATACATAAAAAGTATGGTAAGCTTTGCTGAAACCATATCCGGAGACGGTTGAATAGATTCCAAAATGGGAAAGCACTACTTATCATCTCTAAGGAACACAAAGCCTCTCAAACATCCTTGTAACAACCACATTCAAGACTTTGACATGGATATTATATGCACTATTGAATAGTCATTTGTGTTTTGATTCTGCTAAAAAGCCTATTCTTTGAATTAGTTGAACTTTATGCATGGTTCAAATTTACAACCCTTTCGTGTTGTTCGTGGCTCTTAACAGATCAATAGTTTTCTTTGTTTTGCATAAATCTCTTTATCTACCTCAAATCTAATCAAAACTACACATTTTTTAAATCCAGGATTTCTGCCCTTTAATTGGCAAGATCTTACATGATGTGACTTATTTAGAAAAAAAAAAAAAAACGATTGTGGCCTGGACTTCTTTATTCCTTTTATCACAGATATTGGTCAATTTTTAGTTTTTTGCAGTACCAAATTTTCTTTTTTTTTCCTCCCTCGCTTATTGTTCGTGCCCCATTGACTTCCATTATAACAATTTTTTATTGCAATGCCATGACACCAAATAATCTCGCATTCTTGATTGTTGTTGGTCAATCTGTTGAGAAGAGGTAAAATTTGACATTTTTACTGTTTATTATCATTTAGAATCATTAATCCTTGAGATAGGCCTGTGCAAAAAAGCTCAGTTTCTGACTGGTGTATGAATTTAAAGTACAACAGTGTGTGTCTTTACACGTGTGTATTAGAAAGTAATATATTCTGCATCAGATTTCTGAAAATAATTTATTATGAACCAAAATGCAACTGAACAATGGCGAATGATTATGAAAGTTACAAAGACAGTCATTACAAAGGTGTTAAACTCAAGAGTTAATGGTTAAAAAAACTGTTAAAATGTCAAATTTTACTTCTTCCAAACAGGATTGACCACCCAAAAATCAAGAATGCGTGATTATTTGGTGTTATGGCATTGCAATCAAAAAAGCTTGTTATAAGGGAAGTCAATGGGGCACAAACAGTAAATGAGGGAAAAAAAAGAAAATCAAAGATCCACCAAAGCCAATGTTGTTACTATTGTTTGACATGTCCAAGACTGTGATGATGTAAAACACATGTGTCAAACTCAAGGCCCGCGGGCCAGATGTAGCCCGCCATGTAATCTAATGTGGCCCGCGAGAGCTTAAAAGTTTTGAGAGTCTAAAAAAAAAAAAAAAAAAACGGAAACGGAATAAAACAAAAAACTACATTTCCCACAGTGCCTTATGCGGTAGCCGCAGCTTCCGCGTCCATCCATACTCACGGGTGAAACTGCAGAGCTGCCGTTTCTCATAGATTGAACGTAAGACTCACGCATTTGAATGATCTCTCACGTCACACCTCCGATTTCTAACGCTAAAATACATTTCAAGATGTGAAATGGGCGGAGCTAATAGTTTATCTGTGATATGTTTCTTGAGCCTGATGATAAAAGATGATGATCGATATGCATCGTCTTCAGTCTGTGAGTGTTTTTTTCTTATTTTCCCTAAACAATTGACAAAAATGCTATTTTTCTTTATTCACTTGGACAGTTTGATCCTTTATTAATGGAGTTAATTGGGTTTTCACAAGCTGACAAAAAACAAAAGGATTTATATTAGAACAACAAGCATACAATTGTTTCTATGTAACTGAATTGTCACTTGAATAAGTTATAAATAATGAGTTATTTAACATTAAGGAGTTGTTACATTTATTTTACATTACATTTGATTAAATTGTTTTACATTTTTACATTACATGTGGCCCTTTGAAGACAGCCATTATGCTAATGTGGCCCTTGGTGAAAATGAGTTTGACACCCCTGATGTAAAATGTAAAAAGTAACCCAGGTCGCAATCAATTTAGAATTTTTAGAAATCAGTGACATCATGTAATATCTTGGTAGTAAAAAAAACCTATTAATTTTGACTGGGGCTGAGGTAGATAATGCAAAAATAAAAATAATAATCTGCCTTGAGTGAATTTTTCAGTTTTTTAAATATTTCAAAGCATTTTTTTAAAAATACGTGTAAAAATAAGATTTGTCGCCAAAAATCATTCGAGAAGACTCAGGCTCAAACTCACCTCAGCTTCAGCTTCAGCTTTCTAAAATTACTGCATCATGCTGTTTCTGTGATGTTTTCACTCCTGGAAGCTGTTCAAACATCTGTGGTGCCAGTGGCATTATCTAAGACGTGTAGCTTCAACAGCTGACTGGAAAGACAGCAGAAGGTTATAGTAACAGGGGTGTCCAGTAGATCAAAATGTTTATTTACAACTGAAAAGCTCATATAGATAAAACCACATGAATTAAGTAAAGTTGATTAGTTTTCCAACTGAAATCATTTAACGTCCTTTAGTAAATAATGAGCAGGTGCTGTATAAGCCACGCATGCACAAGAAAAATCAACAGTGCTATAACCATCGTGCAGGTTGTTTCTGTTTAGTTCCTGTACTTTGCAAAGTGTAAAAATGATACTTGATCAAACTTATGACATTTTTCACTCCAAAATGCAGAGTCCATGTAATCAGGGCCGCTGCTGGCCAAATGGATGAAAACGTAATATGGTGCCCCTCCCCCAAATTGTGCCCTACACAAAAAGCTACTGTAAAATATCCATATGTTTTTATTTCTGATAGTAGTCAATAAAACTTAGTTTAATGATGTTCAATTTTTTTAACGCACCCATAAGAGAAAAGCAGAAGCGGAACCCAACACTAAATGCGTTTGTTCCCCAAAAAGGCAAGTTCTGGACGAAATAACTCAAAAATGCTACAGTAAAATATTCCTATTATTTTGATTCTGACAGTCAATAATATTTACTGTAACGATGTTGAGAGTTTTTGAATGCATTCTTAAGAGAAAATGAGAAATGGAACCTTAAAGCACAAAAAACAGGTTCTAAACTTGTCCGGAAATAAATAGATTCATCACATGGAACCAATATTAAACATTTTTTATTATTATTAAGTTTTTTTCTTGTGAGCAAACAGGATAATGGTACCCCCCTCTGGCAGTTGGTGCCCTTTGCAGACTGCGTACTTTGGGTTTGGGGAGCATGCCATGTTATATATGTTTCGAGCAGAGTGTGAAATCCTGGCATTCTATAGAATGTCTATGCATTGTATAGAATGCCTGGTATGCAAACTGTTTTTGTAAAGAGTTTGCATATTTTGCATAGACATTCTATACATTTCCTATGCATTCTACAGAAGTTATTTACACCAAATGCACTAGATGAGAAGCTTTTAATAATTACTTTGCACTGCTTTCCAGTGTCAATTATATGTGTACGTGTGAAATAGAGCTCTCTGGTTTTGGCCATTTTCAAGTAGTTGTTCAATTAGAATGTAAACGTTGGCTGCCAGAAATCGTCTACCCTGCCATTAAAAAGGACAGTTAGAGCTGTGACCATTTTCAGCACTACACAGCCAGAAGTATGTGTAGTGCCACATAAACAGCACATCAATGCTTTTTAGCAAAGATGGTCTTAAGGTCTTTACACACCTATGCGTCAGCTGCATTGCAGCAGCTGAACTGCAGCGCCTACATTGTCAGCTGCCTGTGTAAATTCACTTGCAATAAAAAATGAGTGCACAGCGCCTCTCCTGAACACTAGATGGCACAATTCACTCTATACCACTCACACTGCATGAGGTGCATTTATAGAGAAGAAGAAGAGAAGCTTGCTGTGTTTCTTTAAAACTGATGCATCGAGACACTGCATTTTTTCCTGGCTGGTGTGTAAGGTCACATTAATGTTCGTGTACTTAAGGTAAAAGATCCACTGCATGCAGCAGAAGCATAGTTGTGTAAGGCCTTTACTTGAAATTGTTGCAGCATTTGTGTTTCTGAAAAGCATCCTGAGTTTAGTGCTCATGCATGTTATACCTTTCATTGCAAAATATAGGCATCAATAGAAGTAATGAAGTTATTTTAAATATAGGACGGAATAATTTTAGGTGTTTGGAACAGCACGAGTCAGAGTGTTCCTTTTGATTGAAGCAATAATGCATCCAAATGTGTCGAGAAGGCTCTCAAAGTGAATATCCAAAAGCTGAGAAAGCTAAAGCCGCTGCCCCCAGTGGCAAAGCCAAGCAATAAAAGAGCTATTAGGGCCATAAACATCTGATTGCCTTCACATATGCAGTCGATTATGTTGCAGGGGAAGGACCTCTGTTCTGCTGAGATATTGAGTGCATCAATCACGCTCCGAGACTTTTCTCAGCTCTCACAACAGATGCAAATCTCACCACTGGACTTTCACTGCTGCCGTGTACAAATAATTCTGATATCTGTAGCTGAGCCCTCTTTCCTCGTGCATCTTGATTTACACCACATAAGATTCTGTCAAGAAAGATAGACGAAGGCATTAGTTGCCCCAATACGAACATTTCCTCCATTTTTCATTGTAGATATTAGAGGGATGGGAACTGGTTGTTTATTTGCTTTTGAAGTGAGCACTGAGTGCTGGAGGCAAGTGAATCCTACAGGAATCAGACACGATAACAGATACTTCCTCCTGGCTCTCCCATCCTAAAATATTCAGCGTAGCTTCGGGAAACAGTTAAAAAATGTATTACCAGTTGCAATTTGGCACCCATCATGAGTGTCAGGCAGGATATAGTTAGGATTTCCACTCAACTCTTTGGGAAAGAATCTCAGTTGAAAAGTTGTGAGGAAGAGTAGCTGAAGGAATCCAGGAAGTGATGAGATGCTAACTGCAGATTTATATGCAGAGCTGCATTGTATCTCAGTAGCATCTGTTCTCTGTTTCCGCAGGCTCTATCGAGGTGTGTTTGAGCCACCTATTGAAACGAAGAGCGGCTGGATTCCTTCGCAGTGACAAAATTGCTGCTCTCTTCACCAAGATCGGGAAGGTGAACACCACGGCGAGTGATATCTGTCGCAGGGTTCAAGAACAGCTACAGCAGCAGGCGGAGATCACCAGGTACCAGTTTTTAGGGAACAAATCCACAGCCATTGCAGCTGTTGACAGACATAAGATGAATTTTGGAGAGTTTGAACCTTTTTCGTCAAGTGTTTTATATCAGACAAATATTTCTGTCCTTTACAAATGAATCCCAGAACTCATTCAAGTGCACTGTACGTGGTCTTAAAACATTAGTAATCAAGGTTGACATAATTGTGCATCAATAACATAATTTTTTGCGTAATAAACAGCTCATGCTTTGATTTAATATAGGATATAACTTTAGTAATATACAATAATGCTAGTAGGTGGTAAAAGGTGCTCGCTGTTTACTGTCTCACACCTTTGTCGTAAAGAAGAACTTCACCAATTCTCTGTCAGGGTACTGAAAATATTGTGTATATCATCCACCAACTAGGGGGCAGCACCATGTAAGCAATGTTAGAACGTACCCAGAGATATGCAATACAGTGAGGTACACAAGAGACAACTAATAAAACACATGTGAGCCACAATAAAGGGTCACAACATTTTCCTCAATGGCATTGTCCTTTTAGTGCTGTCCTTGCAGTGCTTGTCTTTTTTTTTTATTCATACAATACACTGTTTGCATCCGCAAAACTGATCAGGCGTTCGCGTTCCAATATATATTGTTTTGTGGTTAAAGGCCTGCTGTTGTTATTATGACTTATACATGTCAAAGTTGTGACGAATTGCATAATTACGAGAAATTTTGAAGGGGCAATCGCGAGAGTAGGTTGTTTTGGGAAGACATTTTATGTTAAAAAGTGTTCATTCTTCATTAAAATACTTTTTCTTAAATCAAGGACAGGTTACAGTAGAGTTAGAAAACATCCATGCACCAGCTAACTGGTATAGATTCGGACTAAATCAGAGAGGTAGTGAACTTTTTAAAATGCATCTTCCCAGTATCCCTCACGACTGCCTGTTCACTACTGTAATCTTCCTTGTGTGCGCGTATCCAACAAACCGCTAAAACCAGGTGTGGTTGGTTTTACCGCCTTTTAGGGAGACCCATCTCACTTGACCGTGTGATATCGAGCCATGGGCTTCTGGGAAGTTACAAGCAGGTCCGATAACCACTGGAGCTCCTCGTATGTTTACTTTAAGCTTTCGTACAAAACCGACCAAGCACAAAATCTTCCAAATGGCTGCCTTTTTTGTTGTCTTAATAACAGTGAAAGAGTGTTTACTGAAGCACAGGGTAAACATCTGTGGAGTAAATGTGGAATGAGCGGGCGGTGGCAGACCAGTTTGGCGAAAGGGATTACATTAAAAAAGTACAAAAACTATACATTTATCTCATAACTTTGAGAAATGTAAGTCATTATTATGAGATTAATTATGTAATAATTATGTTTATAACATGTTTACTACAAATGCTAACGCTAGAGAGAGAGAGAGACCAGGAATACAAATACTTGGAATACAACGGTACACAAAGCTCACGGTTCGGTACGCTCTTCTGTTTTCGATTCTAATGGCTTTGCAAATTACTAATGTTTTTTACCATCCTTTGTATAGATCCCATGAAGAGATAAAAAATGTGTTTGATAGAACTCACTTTATTTTGCTAAATCAAACATCAATACGTCTTCAAAAATGGACCATTTATATAAACAATATGTTTATTATGTCTCTGTGAATTAGTTGGGTTTGGCTGTTTGAATGTTTCAGAGTCTCTCTTGCTGTGTGTGTGACTTGCAGACAATGCTGCGTGATGTCGGTACAGACGAGGGCTCATGTTTTATGTGTTGCCTTTTGCACATTAACATCTTTTAAAACAGTGCTTGCACACGGCAACTTTTTATTTACTGTCCTTCATCTGTGTCGAATCTGTGTTATACCAACCTGGTGAGGTGTTGGGGTAGAGAAAAGCTTGGATTCGACAATGAATGTATAGGTGTCAGTTAAGGAGATGATGGAGAGCACGCGTGTCATGCCCTAATCCCTCCTCCTGAAATGCATTTAATCGAAACGCCACTGGTCATGAGTTTTGATAGAAACAAATGATATCAGATCACGAAACAATGACGTGGTCAATTCCTTTTCTCCCTCCTCTCTAGTGGCCTCTCTTGTTTCAGTTCTCTCCCCCCCAGCTCCCGGCTGTTCAAGCCTTCCATGCGCTAACACTTTCCTTCTCCTTGCTCCTCGATGTTCCTTGTTTGCCATGCACGTGCAATTTCGCATGGGGTCCTTTTCTACCCTTACTTCTCCATCTTCCTGCCTCTTGTCTGGTCCCTTGTTTCTCCCTTAATTCTCCCTCTTATTTAAGTACATCTTGCAGGGACGGGATCATACTGTTTTCAACTGTTTCTATGTCATGTCAGTTGTTTCTCTGTTATAGAGATCCGTGAGTTTTCTTCTCGCTCCTCGAGCGTTCTTCTGTTTGAAGAACATTTTATTTCCTAGTTAGCTTTATGTCTTGTTCCTTTGGAACAAGTTTTAGTTCATTCAAGGTTTTGCCATGTGGGGTCTTTTATGTTTGCTCCTGTGCTTTGCTGCTGTTTATAGATAAATAAAAGCATTTAATAAAAGTCAGACTTCAGCTGCACTAATTAATTCTAATCACTAGTCAGTCTCCTTTTTCGTTGGGGTGCAACAGGGAAAGCAGCAATAAACTCATTTAAACTAAAAATGGCATCGGTCACTCCATGCACGGATGCTTCAAGGCAAACAAAACTGGAAGTGATCACATTAGCGATAACATTGATGGTTTCTGACTGAGCAGCTATCGGGACAGTGATGAAAGCAGATCATATCTGTTCTGTGGAGAGGGATGTTTTGCATCTGTCTGGCTGAAGACTATGTCTGTGGCACTCTAAATGAGAAATGCTTGGGGTGGATGCTCCAGGGCTTAGGTCAGCTTCTTATTTTCCCATTAACTCTCCATTAGCAGAGCCACATGGCTGATATGCCACTCAAGAATGAACCACTCTGGTCTAATAGCAACAATCTCCAGGTGGCTCAACATCTCTGCTGCGGTCAGGCAGCAGTCAAAGCCACTTTGCTGTGTTCATACAGTAGCACCCACATTTAAAGCATTAATGTGGAGTGCTTCGAGTCACATGTTCTGCGGTGCTCTCTGACTGTCCATTTAAAACACCCCTCCCCCACGGGACATACTCAAGTTGCCACAGCAACACCATGGCGTCATCATCACCAGAGCAACGAGATTTTCACTGGTTACTGAAATCCTCTTCCACAGCCATTCAGAGCTCAGACTCCGGTTTAAAACAACTTTGTGCCATTTATTCTTTACACTACCAAAGGTAAAAATATAAAGTTTCTATAAAGAACCAAATCTGTTTCTTTAGCCAGTGGAACAATTTTTGGTGCCATTTCAAAAGAGCTATTTAGAACCAACACCCCAATGTATGAAATGTATGTACATTAAAAACATTAAATAATTACTTTAGAACCACAAGTAGTAAGAAGACACCAATTTCTTTATGCTAACAAAGTGCTTTAACAGTACCTCAAAAACAACAAAGAACCAGTGAAGAACCAAAAAGAGCTTAAGGGGGTCTTTAAAGTGAAAAAGTGCAATGTAGCACCTTGAAACCTGCAAAGAACCAGCAAATAACCACTAAAGAAACTTTTTTAAGAGAGTATATTTGTTAATTTACACATACTTTAGATATTCGTGGAAGGAGGAAAGAAATGGTTAAAACAAATTGTTAGAAGAGTTTGGTCCTAAAATGCTACAACGGCTCTGCATACACAGAAAATGGAATTAAAATTTCAGTTTCAAACTGTAATAGATCATAATAAGTCTCTACCACTCTATCACATCATCTGCTGACCCACCAACTGGAGGGTGTTGTGGTTAAGGGTCGAAACACCCAGTGAAGGTTGTGGACCTCTCTTCCAGGCCAAAGCTTCACCCATTGGGAATGGGTGTAGTGTTCCGCCGGTGATTCATTTATCATGCCTCTAACAATCTACATTTAACCATTTATCAAAAACGTAACCATTTATCAAAAATTATTCTTCCAAATCCATGACTGTTTTCTCCCAAAGTGCGCAGAATTCACTCCATCATTATAAAGTCAAATAATATTGAAAAATAACAAAAATACATTAACAAATAGCAAATACAAATGTTTTATTTGGGAGATATTCATAATTAATCTCTCAAAACTCCCTTACATCTACGTTGACCGTTCAGACACAAACTCTTCAAAACTTTACAAAAAATTCGAATGGAAATCTCAGCCCATTTCCGGAAGAGACCTGGGCTATAAAATAAAAGTGAAAGTGAGTACAGTGGTCCCTGAGATACAATTGCTTTAAGTTATGAAATGTTCGAGACACGAAAGGATTTGCGGGAATATTTTGTTTCGAAATGCGAAAATCCCAAGATGCGAAAAACACCAACAGGTCTGCTCTATTTTCCGCTTGTTAAGTCTGACATCGCGCTGTGCTTCCGGTTCCTGACGCTCCATTCTCCCATTGCATATGCTTTAAAACACTTTAAATCAGTTTTAAATCAAGCAAAACATTATGTATAGATTTCTAATAATGTGCTATAACGGATGTTAGAGTCAAGGCGTCGTAAAAGAAATAAAGTTTATTATCTAAAAAGTGCTGTTCTGTAGCGCAACTTAGAGAAACTCAGTGACGCGTTCTCAGAAGCTCAAAAAGAGCCTTTTCCGCACTGTCCTTCGAAGGTGCTGAGAGACGCTCCATATCAGGCACTCGAGGGGATTGTTTAGACTCCTTTCCGTGGCCTCCAAGGCCAGAGGAGATAAGGGAAGCCAGAAGGAAGAGAAGTTAATTTAGGTCAAAAACAATAAAATAATGTTGTGACTTCTGTTTTCCCTATTTCTTTTTCTACTTCAAAGAGGCGGCAAAAAAGGGCAGTATTATGTAAGAATATGTAAAGTTCTTCTCACTTTATCCTTAACAACTGGCCTCTGAACATAAATCTACGTTCGGAGTCCTCAGCATTATTGCTCCTGAAGCAGAAATACACAGCACATGCCCACAGAACCTCAATATCGTACCTCAGATGCAAGAATTTATTTACTTGTTTGTTCTGAATGTTCCCCAGCTGCAGCCAGCACTGTTATGGGATCAATGCTTATGTAAATCAGAAAAGATGAGGGTGGTGTGGTAAAGGCAGCACACTCGTACATCTCTGATGAGTCTGCAGGTCTGGTGTAGAGTGACTTACCCAATTTATTGGTGTGGAGTGATTTTGGTTTATGTCCAGGATTGACTCCCTCATCTTTGCACTCTGTATTGCGGCAGAGATCCCAGATTCTAATCAGTGTCAAACTGGAGATCAGGTTGTCTCTGTGGAGTCATTGACCCTCACCTAAAAGGAATAACCAGTAATTGCGGGTCTTACATATCTATCTCTCCACCAAGTAGTGTGTATATGCAGTGTTGAAAATGCTTGATATTTCATGGAAAATGTAATTGAGCCCTGCAGAGTATGACAGATCAGCCAATCACAGTTTAGTATCCACTGCTTGAAACCAGAGCTTGAACAAAATCAGCTCTTGGTTCCAATGAAACCACTTCAGATCTGTTTTTTTAAAGATCAACTTTTGTCCGCAGCCTTATCGATTTTTTTTTTCTTTGAACGGAAAGGACAGTGACTGGAAATGAGGAGGAGAGAGAATGTGGTGGGATGGGAAAGATGACAGGCGTCTGATTCGTGTTTGAAAAGAGGGTTTGGTAAAATGGCTCTATAGTGCCACCTAATGCATTTAAGCTTATGGTGCACTAACAGTTTATCACAAGCGAATTACATTTTGCTCACATCTGTAGGGTTGTGATAGGGTCACAGCGTTGCCAGGTGTGCCTCATCAGGATGCACACTTTTAAGCCGGTGGAGAGGAGAGTCCTCTGCAGGGAGATTTGCCACCAGAGCCCCTGGGAAAAGAAAGAGCCCAGAAGGTGGTACACTGACCAGGTCTGCAGTGTCGTTGCCGGCACAGCTAAGTCACTGGGCTCGGCTAGATACCCACTTCGCGAGAGAGCAAACTGACCAGGCTCGACATCATCGATCCGTCAATCTCTGAGCCCAGGACGATTGCCAGAGAAAACAGCAATGAAGAAATCCCCCACAGAGTCACACACACTGCAAGACTAAACAGGGTGAGGGCACCCCGGACCTATTCCTATTCTTTCCTATTCCCGAACCTGGAGTCCACACCCGCCTGGCCTGCTCACTACAGTCTGTTGCCGATTGCTTAGTGACTTTTAAATAAAACGCCCTGTGCAGCTTTGAACCATGTAGGTATGTCCATGTCCATGTGACGAGCACGAGCGCGAGTCGGAAAATGGAATCATATCAAAAGCGAAAAAGAAGCCAGAGCTTGAAGACCCTCCCACCTCACTACGGTCTCGTGTTTGAGAACACTTTCGCTTCTCTGTTAAAAGACATAACGGGATAGACGAGTGGATACATTTAAAGTTGTATGCCGACATTGTTCCACGGAGATCGGGCAGGCAACACATCTAACATTTTCTACTGCTGGAGATATTATAACCAGATCTATGCTCTCTTCAGAAAATGTGGATAGGTTAATCTATCCTATCTATCCTAACTAGTTGCAGTATTTCATTTTATTTAAAAAATGTGTTTTTCTTTATAAAGAGTGCAATTTATTTAAAATATCACCCAAATGTGTCACTTTTATTTATTTTATGCAAGAATTCTACTGTGTATTGGCAGCTTTTCAAAATAGAGATTATGTAAGTTCTTATTGTTTTGTACCGAATGAACCGAACCGAACTCTTCAAGACACTGTACCGAACCGAATACGATTTTAGCTTACCGTTACACCCCTAGTATGTATGTATGATACGCACACACGCACATTTATGTGCTTTGGTTTGCATAAACGCTGAAAAGAGAGAAAAGCTGTTGTGCGATTGACTGCTGGAAATAATTTACAAAGACTTCAGTGACACCATTCTATAGATTGCCAAAATCAAAAACAAGTGGGCTGACAAAAAAAAATTGAAAAGCTGAAATCTCCATTTGTGTCTATTTTGTGTCTAATAAACCAAAATCACTATTGGCTTTTCGAAAAGAACATATTTGCCATTTTATTTATTTTGCCAACATTTCATTAGTTTTAACTCAAGCCAAACTTTATTTCAATGCGATGACCATGTGATTAAAATGTTTGGCCCAGAGTGAGTTCTTTTAACTATAGAAAGAAAGTCTAGGTAATGAACAGCTTCTGTAATGAAAATTCTAATCAAACGATTACATCTAAATACAACCACAATGTACATAGATGCCTACATAACTTAAATGTTTCGGACAAAACCAGACCTTGGGTTTTTTTTATGCTTTTAAACTTTTTGTGTACTTTTCAGATGTTAAATTCAGCAACATATAAATGTCAGGAAATCCAATTTCTCTATGAAAAGCTGTTATTCACAGTTGAGTGCAATTTTTTCAAATTAACTGTGCATCATCAGAATAACTCAAAAATTTTACTAAATTTACATTCAGTCTCGATGGAGGGGGTGTGGCCTGGTGCGAAAGTGATGTCACTACATACCTTCTATAACAAATGTCTTTTCTTTCTATATCATTGTGCTACATTGGCAACCATAATACACAAAGATACAAAATACCAGCACCACTGGTTTAAGAAATGAGCCATGAGATATAAATGACCAAATATTAATGATATCTTTGAATGTTGCAATACGACTATTAGCATAGATAGGATTATCCACATACTCAATCAATACACTGTTTCAATGGAAGCAAATAAATCTGTGTCACACATTAGTAACAGGAATAAATGTGGACTGTCCCTGCAATGTAATAATATGTCCCTGCAATGTCATAATTGTATACACAATTGTTACATTTTGTACATTCCAACAATAGAGGTCGCATTTCAACAAATAGGTGTCTATAAAAGGGCATAACTCGACAAAGAAAAGTCTTTCCCATTTCATGTTGTCAGCAATGGCTCCTCATGGAAGAAAAATGTCACAAAATCCGAGAAAGGAAATCGTTGTTCTTTTGTTAATTGAGCTACTGATGATATTGATGCTTTTTAAAGGGGGTGTTGTCATTTATGCATTGTTTATGAGAAAATATTATAGCAACTGATCTAGAAGAAAATAATGATCAAACTGATCAAATTAACATTGTTTTTCTAGATTGTGGTTTTTAAGGACCTTGTGATTTTAGGTCTTTGTCATTATTTTCCTCCATACTGAAATGATCACAAATTGTGTGGTTGAAATTTAAAACTACTGAATAAATCATTCCCCAAACGTGGACAAGCGTGGTTACCAATAATTCAGCTACAGAATCTTGATGACCTTTTCTCCATGCATCCAGAAGAGGCTGCAGCAAGGGTCACGGTACATACAGTTTAACCAAATCCGGTTGAGACACTTGCCAGCAGTTTTATAATGCTAGCTTGATGGCTTTAAGAGCACATTGTCCCTCTCTCCATATTTGAACACACACATTAACACTTGAGGATTTCATAGGAATAAATGAAGGCTTTGGGCAGAAACGGACGTCCTGCTGATCTGTTTTGGGTCAAACAAATACGGTGACTGTTGTTTGTCATAACCTAAACCTGCCCATGTTTGTGTGTCACCAGTAGAACTTCTCATTACAGTTTTAAAGAAAGACAGGCCTTCCAGTGTAGCTGTAATTGCTTATGAATGTTGATTTTATAGGATGTCAACTCGTCTCCGTCTGTTTCCCTTTTGGAAATGACTAGTGTTATGTCTCAGTAATTATAGCCATCTCTGTCGAGCCATAAGCACATTGTCTCCTTATCGTCTGTTGATCTGTGACTGCCAAAATAAGAAGCAAGACCATTTTCCAGCATGAATCAAGTGTAGAGGAAGAGACCTCCGTGGTATTAGTTTAAAGGCTGTTAGTTTAGTCCTAATTGATTTATTTTCGACCCAGTAATGCTGATGTTCGTGGATGGTATGAATATTTATCATAGTTTGTAAGCTGTTTTGAAAATAGTTGATTTTGAAAACATTGTAGAAGGGCTTTGTTGTTGTTATTGCAGCCTAAACATTTTACACTTTCTCGAGTTGTTGTACCAAAGCAACATTTCTGACTGTATTTCTTTATTTTGTGAGTGTTTCTGAAACTGTGAGTGTCCTGCATATATAGGACATTATAAACACAATATTTCTATATAGTAGTCACTTTATTTAATAAAATTATTTGTGTATAAAACTTTGTGTATTATATTTGTATAAACTTATGTTTTGGACCTTGTCTAATTTTCTGATTTCTTTGGCCAAAATATCTATATCTATATCTATTAGGGGTGTAACGGTACGCTAAAATCGTATTCAGTTCGGTACAGTGTCTTGGAGAGTTCGGTTCGGTACAAAACAATAAGAACTTACATAATCTTTATTTTGAAAAGCTGCCAATACAAAGTAGAATTCTTGCATAAAATAAATAAAAGTGACACATTTGGGTGCTATTTTAAATAAATTGCACTCTTTATTAAAAAAACACATTTTTTTTTTTTAAATAAAAAATGAAATACTGCAACTAGTTAGGATAGATTACCTATCCACATTTTCTGAAGAGAGCATAGATCTGGTTATAATATCTCCAGCAGTAGAAAATGTTGATGTGTTGCCTGCCCGATCTCCATGGAACAATGTCGGCATACAACTTTAAATATATCCACTCGTCTATCCCCGTTACGTATTTTAACAGAGAAGTCAAAGTGTTCTCAAACACGAGACCGTAGTGAGGTGAGAGGGTCTTCAAGCTTTTGCTTCTCTTTCGCTGTTGCCATGTAATTTTCCTACTCGCGCTCGTGCTCGTCACTCAATAGCGTTCGTGCGGAAACTATCTCCGTGGAACAATGTCGGCATACAACTTTAAATTTATCCACTCGTCTATCCCCGGTATGGTTTTTAACAGAGAAGCCAAAGTGTTCTCAAACACGAGACCGTAGTGAGGTGGGAGGGTCTTCAAGCTCTGGCTTCTCTTTCGCTTTTGATATGATTCCATTTTACTACTCGTGCTCGTCACTCAATAGCGTCCGTGCGGAAACTCGCCTAAGAACATTGTTCTGCTGTGCTTAATATCGCGCTAATAATCGATGTATTTCATTTAATAAAAATACCGAATACCGAAACGGTACGCAAGTGTACCGAACCGAACAGGCCGTACCGAAACGGTTCAATACATACCGTGAACCATTACACCCCTAAAATCTATTTATATATTATTATTATTATATATATTTTTTAATAGTTTTTCATTTTTATTTACTTGCTCTTTTATCAAACTTTAAACAAACATCCCTCACCCATTTTTTGCTTGCTTTATATCTTTCATCAGCTCATGACCGCAGTGAGACGGTGCTGGTCACACTGTGCCAGGCTCGTCCCGGGGGTTCTGTGGCCCCCATGGCAGAGGAGCGCTTCCAGTTTGTGCAGGATCTGGCCCTGGACATGGCTCAGTTCTTGGTAAGCGCTGCAGGGAGGACGGAGGGAGCACTGCTGCTGGACGAGTGTCAGATTCCTCTGACGGAGTGTGAACGGCTAGATGAGACTTTGGCTTTGGCTCTTAGACATCTGCCTCTGCCAGACGGGTGGAGTGTTCTGGGCACACATCTGGAGTATGGGACGGGCACAGGGTTTGGAATCGGTGAGTGTGAGCTTTGGGGATTTATATATACAGTGCTCAGCACAAATGAGTTCACCCCACTGCATTTGTCAGAAAACCTTGAGTTTCCTTTGAGAATGTAGGCCATTGATTGCAAACAAGATTTAAGGAACAGATTCTTTCGAGTGCACACCATTTATAATCTGTGTTTACCATTTATAAACACAGCTAAGACAACAAAATTCTACCACAGGTGAGTCTGATGATTCATTTAAGAGGAGTTCAGCAAACTGGTCACTATAAAAGTGCATTACTTAACAAAGAAAACTTCTTTCAGATTCATGCTGTTAGCAATGGCTCCCCATGGAAGAAAAATGTCAAAAAATCTTTGTTCTTTTCTTCATTGAGCTACTGATCAAAGGGGGTGTACTCATTTATGCTGAGTACCTTATTTCCAAAAATAGTTTTGACATCGAAAAAAATGTTATTAGAGTTGAGATTTTAATGCCTGGACATTCCAGGCCTTGTGTTTTTAGGTGCTGCAAGATGTTAATATTCCATCAGTCGTCAGTTTCAATGGTCTTTGTCATGGTTGAAATTAAAAGCATTACCAATTTTACAAAATACAATCAATAATTTTCAAAAATGGTCTCAACAATTGAGATTGTTATATTGCAAATGTCTTCTTTTGGCCATAATTGGTTAATTTTCTCAATCATTTGTTTTGCAACCCTTTTCCAATGCTTTCATGCCAAAACTGTCCTTAAATTCTGAGTATAATCCAATTGAAGTGTCTATTTCTATAGCACCATACTTTAAGATCATGAGGACATAGAGACTGAAGGCTCTCCGACACAAATGTTTCTTTTATATAATCAGAAATCAGAACAAATGACTTCAGATGTGTTGACCACAAATGTGTTTCCTCGGGAACTCCCATCTCACTGTCGGATGATGGGTGATGTTCCTCTCGGGGGTAACATGAGCTTGTGTACATTATGTTTGGTTGAACGAGTGTGTGGATCCAAACAATTGCACAGCGAGGACTCATTCATTCAGAGCAGCTGACGCGACAGCAGATTCCCGGCTGTCATGTGACTCAAGCCTGTCCTCTACAGTATCCTCAATCCGGGCCCATGTATGAGGCCTTAGCTGTAAGCAGTGGGCGATTGAGACAAAGAAAAGTTAAACTTATGACATCATGATAAAAAGAGCTTATCCTTTAGAGACAGATTTAGTCTTAAATGGCTCTTTCAGTAGGTCATGTGGGAGCTTGGTTACCTATTCATGCAATGTTCTGCACCGTAAGCAGAACGGCAAAGGACAATAGCCAGTAGATCTGGTTCCTGTTGAGTGTGTTCTATTTTTGGCAAAATTAAATCCAGTTTCTAGTGGATTTCAGGTGTTCTATTTTTATTAGATTGTGTTTAAATTAATGTTTATTGCGCGCATGCTCTAGGCAGATTATAACGTTGACATTTCTTTTTACAGTTATTTGTTGTGAAACTCATTAAAACATGACAAAATTAACATTTCCTGAAGAATGCTGACTATATTTTTTCATAATTGTGCAATTGGTTCTATAAATTAGTACATTTTACCCAACACCTAGGATTTCGAAATGCCCTCTTCTGATAATTTTGTATTTAAATAGAAATTCATTCTCCAACTCGTTTATTCCCCTTTGGGGTCAAAAAACTCTGTTCACACTCCTTCCAGGAAGGTCACCGGCGAGCCTCGAACCGGCAACCGTCTAACTGGAGGGCCATGGTGCTACCCACTGCACCACTGTGCCAGAAGATCTTGAATGGAGATCTTGAGTTTCTCAGCAATATGACTTTACCACCAACAGCCTAACATTAAATGTTAGCTTAACAAATGAATAGTTCACCGCATGCAACAACACAAAACAACCTAAGAAACCCTATATAACACACACACACACACGCACACTCTCAAAATCAGCGCGTTAATACGTGATTAATTTTAAATATTTTATGTAAAAACAAGATTGCAGAATTTTTTTGTATTTCCGTGTTTTCCCCGCAACGCAAGCCTTTGGTCTGACCATTGCAAGTTCGTGAATGAATTCATCTAGTTGTTAATTTATTTAGATGATCTCAAATAAGTTCTACACTCAAACAGATAAAGTCTAGAGACTCTTCTGTCATCCTGCAAAAGTCATTAAACTGCTGTTGGATGGAATTCACTGTACCCCTTTGCAAATGAAAGTTAAACTATAACACCATGTGAAAAGTTTGAATGCCACAAGCTTTGAGTTCAAGGTCTTCAGTAATAAAATGCACCAAGAACACAGCTACTAGGTTTTTCCCATGACATTTGAAGTGCTTTGTTGTGGCAAGCTTTCTTTTCATCAAGTTCTTCCCGTCTTTTGGCATGTGGCTTATTTAACACTGGCGATCAACACGTATTACAAAATGTTATTGTTATTAGGCTAATAATGACACATTATTCCTAAATCTAACATGTTTTGCATTCCTAAATATCTTTTGCCTTTCTATATGCAGAGATAAGACATGAAATCTAACATAAAATGAGATTTTTTTTAAATAAATATACAAATTTTAGGTGTTTTTATTTTTTTAATTACTTAAATTTGTTGTTTTCTTTGGTCCACCTTGAAAAGGAGGACTACACACAGGTTTGTCTTTTCTACCTTCATTTAAAAAGGAATTGGGACACCACTTCACCACATGTTAGCACTAACCAATATTAAAGCCAATATAGTTCTTTACAACAGAAGGACTGCTCTTCTTTGACACTAAAACAATGTTTCAATAGTGTTTCTAGTGTATTCACAGTCTTTCACAGTATTAGGCTTCATTCTTAAAAGTTCACATCCTCTAGTCTATTTTTATTTATAATTCAATTTTACATCTCAAAGTAAAACAAACAAACAAAACCATGTTTCTTTTTAATTAACAATTGTCGGCCAAAACATAATATAAAGGAGAGGAAGAACCATTTTTTTTACATCGTGAAGGCGGGGCTTATTTTTAAAACGGAAAACGTTCCCAAACTGGAAAGTGTTGGACACTACTTTAACATAAAGTAAAGTTTGCCAAAACGTCACATGACTGGAATCCTTAGACAAGGATTAGACAAGAAACATTGAGCTGTTTGACACAATTTTTTTTCAACAGTTTAATATTCCTGTAAAGTAGATTAGAGACTGCTACCTGTTACCATTGAAAATAGTTATTTATATTTTGTTAAAATGTGTATTCTTTCCCAACGCTTTTAACACCTCATCTGACAGCAACTTTGGTTGAAAACATCAAAAACTGAATTTATCATAATTTTTTTTCTGTGCAAAGATCGAAAAGAGATTCTATATTTCCAGATGAAGGGTGCCAACACTTTCGCTGTACACAGGGTTTTCAAAAAGGGGCCGTCATTTTCCAAAATGCGCAGTTACATCAAAATGATGCTCCATGAGGGAAAATCCCCATTTCCAAAGTAACTGGGTACATGTGGACGGGGCCTAAGAGAAAATAATGATGTGAGTTGACCTGGGTATTGAGGGGGAGGGGCAGAAGTGACATCTTGAGCCGTGGCACATGTTGCAGCTGGCACTTGGATCAACTCTGAAACTGGAGCTGCCACTCATTCCCTATTCCCAGATCACTGCCAGCTGCTTTAATATGTGTCTTTATTGTATTAAAAACTTTCCCTACTGGAATTTATACTTATTAGGATGTTTTTTTTTTTTTTTACATACACATTTTTCAATATATAAAGGAAAGTCCCAGAAAGGATTTTTTTTTTTTTAATATATACACATAAACGGGACACTTGAATGTTGGTTACTTGAATCTTGGCTTCTCCAATTTGAGGTGTACTTGTAGCAGTGATCATGATCTGCTGTTCTTTCCAGCTCCAGATTACTCTCTTGTTTTCCATCTTGCTCTAGGCTTCAAATTGGTTGTTGGATCCTCAGTGGGCCGATTAAACGAGGGCACTCATTCTCAGCCTCTCATTTACCAGCCTGAACAATTCTCCCTCTGTCTCTGCTACTTTCACACAGAACTTCATTCAAGCTTCCAGAACATTCTCAAACAGCTCTCCATGATAAATGCTGCAACACACGGTCACTTATTTCACTCTTTTCCCGAGTCCACATTGTAAATGATCTATCACTGTTTGCACAAGTTTGTCAGTAGATTTAGTTGAAAGAGTTTGAAAGAATTGGGGGGGGTCTAGTTTGAGGGCTTTGTTGGATTTCATTGGTTGGGAAGTTACTGCAGGTGGAGCTTATCGCCTCAGAGCCTCCATGAAACATTGAGCGTGCCACTTTCCTGAAGCAAGATTATCAGAATTTAAGATTTGATAATAGCATGTTTTTTAACGAGGAAGGACACGGAACTCGATAACCAGACTCTTGTTTTTGTCTCCCCTCCTACAGAACCTGGACCCCATGACACTCTTTTGCACTTTGCAGCCAGGCGTGGACTACGAAAGGTGGCACTTTTTCTTCTTCAGCAACCCGGAGGAAAAGAAGCACTCCGACTTCCCAACAAACAGGGTCGAACGCCGGCAAGGGTTGCCAAGAAGAGGGGTCACTCACAGCTCCAGAAGCTGTTCTCGGAGTAAGTTCAGATTTATATATTACCACCTCCGTTTACACAAACCTGTGGGATATCACTTGACTCATGTGGTTAAATGTGTACAAGTGTGTACAGCAGACTTATCAAACAGAACAGAGTGTTTTATTGGACATTGTGACCTTTGAAATGATGAATACAAATAGACTTTATCTGGTTTGCCATTCTCAAACTTCAGTCGCATTTGTAGGGGTGTAGCTTGAACCTTTTAGACATCCATGCCATCAAGTCATCTTTTGAGGTTCTAGTGATGTTAAACTGAGTTTGATAGATTCATACAAAGCAAAATGGCTTTCATCATGGGAATGGGACAAAATTTGGTGTTGTGTAACGAAGAGAGAGGAGGATGTTGAAATGTAGGCAAGATAAGAGCAAAGCACAAGGACAGGCCATGTGGCTCAGAGCTCTTTGTAAACACTTAAAGCCATATAGTTTTTTATCCTTTCATGTCTACCAAAGAAGCATGTTGAGCGCCAGAAAAAAGCAAAGTATCTCTGTGTTTGTTACGGAGATATTTACCTTTAGCTTCCTTCTCAACGTCTGGAAAGAAAATCTTTGAGGGACTGGATCCATATGTTCCCAATGTTGGCTCTTCTATAACAAGAAACCTACTTCAGGAAGTCTGTTCTCCTCAGGGTCAAAACGGAAAGGCATATTTAGCCTTTAATTAAGTCATTTACACACCGAATTGGGAATCATACGAATCTTCATATGGCTTCTCAGCAGGGTGCCCTCCGTTTGGGTCGAGGAAATGCAATGACGCTCCCTGCCTGAAGAGGGAGTTTGTGGTACAACAGATGCACTCCGTGCCACACAGGGAAACAGGAAAGAAGTAGACGACAGAGAAGAAATCACAGAACACATAGAACAAATCTTGGAAGTCAAGTGGTTTATACTGTTGGTGGCTGATCACAGCGAGCTGTGATAAAATATGGAGAAAAGAGAGGAACTTCTTTTCTTGTGTGTTTCCTGTGTGAAGTCGCTATGAAAATGTGAGATGAGCCCCATCGAGCAGCATGTTTTCTTTTCATTGGTTGTACTCCTTCCAAAAAACAAATTCGATATGGCAATCTGATTCTCTTTTTCATTGGCACCACTCGTTCAGTCAGCTTTGTGAGCTCCTGTGGACTGCCCATGGTTTTCGATTGAAGCACGTTGTCTCACGAAACTTTGGATTGAAAATGTGCTGCAGTGTGTAGAAGCCTTAAGAAAGGAGTTTTACAGGAAGAGAAACGGGTTGGGAGAGATGGGGGAGGTTGGGTAAAGATGACCAGTTTAGGATTCAAACCCTTGTCGCCCTGGTTAACTGCATGTATATGTCCCCTATACCACACTGTCGTTTATCTTTATAAACTCCTCGTAAAGATTAGAGAAATCTATCATTTCTCCATAAACTCTGAGAGATGGATTGTTGTTGCGAGAAACATTTGTTAATCACCTGTTAGTTTGTCTTATAAAGCCTCAAATCCTCCATTCATTACGTGGAATATTTTCACCGGTTTAAATTTGCTGAAGACACTAGGGACAAAATTGACCCGCACTGCCAGGCTTCGATAGACTGATGGAGATTTTTGAGTCTGATTTTTTTTTTTTTACTTATTTTTACACGCTGTCCAAAAAGCAAAAAGCATGGAGTCCTAAGGGGAATCGCTTTCACACCTCTAGTTTGTTTAATTTGGTCCGGACCAAGGGGAACAACTGTTACATTGCTGCAGATTTAGTCCTCATTCCCACCACACTCCCTCTGGTCCGCTCCAGCTGAAAACAGCCATGTGACATCATACGGCTCATATATGTCTTTGTACATGTTTTCTTGACTGCTTTGTAGACGGAAGTAGAAGGGTGGCACGGAAGTAAACAAAGCCTGAAGACTGGGACAATATGATGAAAAAAGACAGACTTTGCTGCTTGATTTTGACCTTTGACAACCCATAATGCCACACACAAGCGAGTATGGTGGCTGTATTTGTACAAAAAGTATGTGTTTGTTGTCTTCATCTAAGTTTAGTTCGGATCAGAGTTTGATTATGTTCCCACCACAAACAAACCACTCTAGAGTTTGTTTGGAACCGGCCCGACACCACCTTGTCGAGCAGATCTTGGACCACTTTTGGTGCGGTCTAGAGTTCGGTGGCTGCTTTCTCACCTGGCCAAATTGATCGAACAAACAGGGAAAACAAACTCTAGTTCTTTTTTCTTTCTTTTTTTTTTTTACTAAATAAGTCAGTGTGAAAGTACCCCAAGAGTGTTCAATGAACCTTACACATGTTTTTGGTGGAAAACAGAACTAAAAGGGAAAGCAAACTAAACTAAATAAGTCCGTGTGATGGCACCCTTCATTTCTTGAGGAATCTGTTTTGTTTCATGTTGGATGAGTCACAATCATTGATGTCCTCTGATCATTGACTGCCTAGCCATGGATTAAAGAGAAATGTGATCATTGACCGAAGAATAAAGAGTCAGGGTTAGACACTGGATTCAAGTGTCTGTTTTAGAAAGCTGTTAAGTGCTCTGGTTTAGTGCCTCGTTTGAGTAGAGTGTACTCAACCACAGCCTTTGCTTCAAATCTGTCCATTAAAGTTTAATGCATTTCATTTGCGGTTGAATTAAGAGCCTTTGATCTGATGTTTCTGTCTATTAAGTTTCTCAGTCTAAAACCACAGAAGTTTTCAAGTTACACAAGATTAATCAGTCCCCCTGATTTTAGCCTTTCCTCTTTTTATTAATGCGCATGGTCTAAAACATTTCTTTCACATCCACAAGAGTTTAAGAGCTTCTCCTTTTCACTCTGCACATTTGCGTTTCCTGGGTGATGTAATAGATTTGCTATGAATACCCTTCTGTGAAAATACAGAACAGGTTAAAACACTTCTAGTCTTTGCATACATGTATGCGGATACAAGCATACATTTCCACTTTCTCTCTTCGGAATTGTGGTCTACCATTTTCGCCTTTGTTCACTTCTACAAAGGTAAACTAATTTGCTCTTTCTAAGATACACAATGTTCGGTGTACCTTCCTGGGTGCTTATTATAAACAATTGACCATGCAAATGGGAACTTTACCTGTAATCTCATTATGTTGTTTTTTTCAGCACAACAGGTTTTTATGATTCGAGGTGCGGGTTATTCATCTTGACATTCTTGCTTCTGTGGCATTCTAACAGATGAAAACCTGTTTCGCTTCTCGAATGCTAGATTTAGTTTTTACACTTGACATTTCAGTTTTGAATGAGTTAGCACAATCAGTATTGTGTTGGACCTCACATCCTCTGTAGGTGTGCAGGGTGTGACCTTGCTGATTCAGAGCTTGGAGACGGGGCGTTCTCAAAGTTTGATATGTTTGTGTTGGGCAGGGTTGACGGCCTGCCTCAACTGGAGCTGAAAACATCCAAGTGGTGTTACCCAGAAGGCAGAGTTCTACGACACCACCCCAAGCTAAACACTTACACTCTTACACTGGACAAAGTACCAGGGAGTCCACCAACAAGCCATCGGTGTGATGTTGAGGAGCTCCGGCGTCTCATTGGGTCACATCAGAAGGTGAGTCAGTAATTGTAGAATTCTCTTTGGCAGTAGGTTGGTTTCTTTTATGGCACTACGGTCATTTGTTTACCTTTGTACTAGAACTCTATCTTTGACTTTTTATGCTGTCTTTGTACACACCCTTGAAAGTTTGGCAGTTTTAATGATTATGTTATTGGCATGTTGAGGTATTCAGTGGATCTTTTTGACCTTGTCTACTCAGGAAGATCGTTTAAAACACTGTGAGCCAGCATTGCTGGTTCCGAACAGAGACTTAAGCAAGAGCATAGAGACTGACGAGTGCCTTCCAGCCAGCCCACTGGAATCCAAGCATAAAGAACCCTGCTTTGAACAAGATGAAACCTGCGAGGCACTGTTAAACAGCCCTACTTTGGAGGATGATTTGTGCTGTCATCAAAACGGCATGGGAGATGGTGTCCAATCACAGGATAGGGAGGTGGAGCCTGACCTTCCAGCTGTAGGGTCTACTGGAGAGCTGTCAGATAAGGCTGACTGTTCACAGCAGCTTGTCGAAGGCAATTTCAGTGCCCCTTCCTGTGGAAAGCAGCGGGAGGAAGCTGATATAGGGCTCTGCACAATCAGTGCCAAGCAGGGGTGGGCTTCTCTGCCTGATAAAGGGAACCAAGAGCAACAAGAGGCTTGTCAGAGCAGTTCAGTGGCTAAAGAGGAGTATAACACTAAATCTGGCAACCTTGAGTCTCAAGACATGGGCCACGCTCAATCTCAGGATCTCCTCCCCACGGAAACTGGTCAGCTTTCTCAAACAGAGGAGGAGAGCAAGAGGAGTGCAGATGTTAGTTGCCGATGGGACTTGCCAGAGGAAAGGGAAGGGGAGACAAGTTGTAATCAGGAAACAGGCTTTTGTTCTATGGAGCTTTCTTCCCAGGATTTGGAGAAAAATGGTCAGAACAGCGAGGCTGAGCCCGGGTATGCTACGAAATGCTTGGTGGGAACAGCTAAATCAGCTTACGTTCTTGTAAATTCTGAAATTTCCTCTTCTCTACCAAAGGATGGAAGTGCTATTTGTGATGCTGTTGACGAAGCACATAGTCTCTTAGATACAGAAACAGGAAATCTCAGCAAAAACACCAAAGGCAACTGTGAGTCACTTTCTGGTTTGAACGTGAATGAAACCATCGCTAAGGAGAACTCCGGATTTAGCATTTCTGAAGACTCATTAGAAATACAAACAAACATGGTACCGGGACCAGTGGATAACGTCGGACCATCGGCTGTTTCTGAAACTCCTTCTCTTGAAGGAGCAGTTGTGGATCCTTCAAATGAGGGATCAGAAGAACAGCCAAACGTGGAAACGCAATTTTCAGAAACAACCTCAGACTGTCCAGATATTCCACTGGCCAACATTGATGTGACAGCAGTTGGTATGGATTTTTCTTCAGAGGTTTTACTCTACCAATTTGAAGGAGCTACCCCGAGGGGATGCAAAGATGACTTTTCTAATGAGAGGATTCCGATCTCACGGGAGCTCATCGAAGAGTGTGAAGCAGTTGAGCATGTTGTCTCTGAACTGGATGACAAATTGAAAGCTTGTGGTGACTCTTCTTTACAATCCAGTATTAGAAGAGATGTGTTTTCCATATCTTGCTCTGAACATATTGGAGATAAGACATTTGTGGAACCCAGCTCAGCACCAAAGATTGTTACCGAGGAAAGTCAAGATGATGCAACAAACGAGGACCGTGAGCCTACAGAATCATTGGCTTCACTACCAGAGGTGCCAGGATTTAAGACCCCGGAGGAATATGACCCCAATTTGGAGGGTACAATAATAGATCTGCCCAGGCAACCGGAAATCCCAAGTAATGAATGTGAGGAATCAATTGCACCCATCCAGTGTGCGGGACCCCCCATTGAGAATGCATCAGAACCTATGATTGAATGTATGAACACTCTAGAAATGACTCAAATTGAACTAGAGGGCTGTGGACCTTGCGAGACACCCTTTCCTGATGGATTACATCTCTTAACTGTACTTCAGAGTGGGCAGGAGAGTGCTGACAAAGCTACCAATACGAGTGAAACGGCTGTCTCTGGGGACTGTTTGTCCTCTCCCATAAATTCCTCCAATGGTTCAGCTCCGGAGAGCTCTGTCCCATCTGAACCAATCAACACCCCAACTGCTGAGCTCACTTCCTGTTTGGATATTATTAGTGGATTGCATCACGATTTGAAACACTCAACCCCAGTGGATATAGACAATGGTTTGTCTGAAGATCTGCAGCTTTCAGACACTCATGAGAGCCTGAATGGATTACATCAAGATACCATTGATAGATTGATTGAGTGCAGTGAAACTCTTCAAGCGAGTCCAAAGGAACAAATTACAGAAGAAATCTCAGGTACGACTTGTTTTATTTCTCATTTAAAGCTTATTTATCAATCATTTAAGAATATGGGATTTGCTTTACACAATGTCTTCTCTGAGCCTATTATTATTCTCAGTCAATATTTACTTAGATTTCGTCTATTAAGTTATTTTCAGCACAGTGCTGCCATTCCAAACAAAGCTCGACAGTTTTCATAGTTCAGCGGTTTAGGTTTCCTTTAGGAAGGGAAACACCTAGCTTGTCGTTCAGGTCAGGGTTTGAATATGTTGGTGTGTATTTGCTGCTCATTGTTTCCTGGCAACCTTGTGATGTCATCTCTGGTTCTCAACATGGGACGGCCAGCTTTTTTCCGCATGGACGTGAATTCAGTGTTCTACTAATAGCAGCTTACTTCATGTGTTTTTATTATTGTTACGAAACGGCACCTATTTGGAAGGAACATTTTCTTCCTTTTTGTCAAAAACGATATAGAGTTAATGATGAATTTCAGTAGTCAGTTTAAAATTGTATCATGATTTGTTCAAATTTAAGTAAATATATAATCGTATGCAGTTAACGAATGATGTTTTGATTCCACACCAGTCACAAAATGTAAATATCTCAGGTTCTTTTACATGTTGACACCGGTGATAAGAGACACACCAACATAGTTCAAAGCACAAGTAATCTTTTATCAAAAAGGTCTGCATGATTCCCCCAAAAAGCTAACACTAAGTCAAAACACTGTGGAAAAAAAACAGGCAAACCTCTTCTAATCTCCTATGCTTTTGAACTTTGAAAACACAAGCCATCTCACAGGTATTGTGGTTCCAAGGAATATTCCTTCTTTTCACCACTAGATGGCACTGCATTTATTGATCACACATTTGCAAAGTATGAATGAGAACTCTTATGTGAGTTTAAATCCAAAACTATCAAAACTAATAACCTTTTTGAAACCCATACATTATAGTTGAAATCAAAATCAAACAATAGGTGGGTCGCATCATTCCCACTCAATTCAAAACAGCCAATTCAAGATTTCAATATGGAGTTAACAAATTTAAATCAAAGGCACAAGTTAATTGTTTAGTTTGTAGAGGAAAATGACTTGCTTTGTAGTTTGGGCCCAAATTGCTGCTGATCCCAACCCCCTCTTTCAACTTTCTTTTCATTGGTTCAATGAACAAATGCGTCAACTTTACAAAACAATCGTTTAGCAGTGTAGACTGCACTCTGCCATAAATTTCCCGCTCACTAATGTTATTTCTGCAAATGCTTGAAAAAAAAGTTTTCCATCGGATGTCCATTTTAACCTCTTAAGCCCGAGAGTCCCCGGTACCGGGGACTTGCCCCCTTGTGCGTTACATTTTCGCTCATAGCTCACTAACCCTGAGAATAACCCAGACATATTAAATACTGTTGTGTTCAGCGGAAACTCCTCTAAAAACGTATCTAATTCAATTTCATATCCGTTAACCACAGCTCGAACGCCATGCAAATAAACAACAACATATCCGGAGTATAATTCATGACCACGTTTTTGTTTATGTGCGATATGTATCCACAATATAAACGGAAACACCAAAACCCTGGCATAAAATGAAAGCTAACAACCAGCTGAATCCAGTGATATGCAACTCATTAACATTGCATGAAGTATTTCAGAGCAGGGAGCGAAAGTTCCACGAAAAAACGCCAGCGAAAACCAAGCAAGCATGTAAATCTTGTCTTACCTTTGCCGTTTTTTCAACAAAAAGTTATTTCCATAGCGATAAAAGTCCGTTTGTTGTTATGTCCGGTCGATAGCTTCGCGGAAACTCCATTTTACATTTTTTCTGTTGCTCCTTGGTCTCATGACGTCACCAAATATGGAATGACTCCCCGTGCGTAAGAGGTGGTCTCTCCACGCTGCGCGTCGTGTGATTCGTCGGCGATCCCGTCAGTCTCAAAATGGTTGAGCTGATTGGTTTCCATAGAATCAGAGCTTTCCAGCGATATATAGAGCTCCCGGATTGGACAGATGGTCGGGGGGTAGGGACACGCAGAAGCTCGACGTCGAAAGCGTTTGTGAATGAAAGGTTCCCAAAAGCGCAGCAAGATGGCGTAAATGAGCTTCTACCCCCCTTTTACAGCGTTTCTTTAGGAGTTTTTTTTGCTGAAATCATGTCCCATAAGCAAGAAAAGAAGACTATGAACGTAGCTGAAGCTTTGGACAAGATTTTTTCCATATTTCAATTATTGTGCCAAATTGTGCCAAACTGTGCCAACATGGATTACGCCTGAACTTTGTTCAATCAAAACCTTTACAGAATATTAGTTTCTTGTAGTATGAACACCAAACTTGCTACAGATGTCCTTGACATGTAGTGGTTACAATTGATTGTGTTTATTTGCTTCGTTATAAGTAAAATAAGGAGATATTGGAGGAAACATGTGTTTTTTTTTTAGGCGGAGTTCATTTTTTGGCCATTCCAACATCAATTACTCTTACCCAGTGTTCTTGACTGTCAAATTAACTCATCCACACCACTCCCCAAGAACCTATCTTCATTTCGATACCAAAATTTGCAGTTTAGGCCTTGTAAAAGCTGAGAAATGCCTTAAAAAGTAAAAGTATAGGATTTTCGGAAAATAGGCCTCAGGGCTTAAGAGGTTAAAGATGCCTGGTGTACAGTTTGACCATTTTGGTTAAAAAAAAAACAAAAACACAAAAGCTGGTGAGAATTCTCCAATGCAATTCTATGGAGCAGGAATCCAAATATTCTCGACTGTGATTGGAAGATTCCTTCTATTGGGACCGGGCTCAGTCTATATGTGTTTATTAGCTGCTGTGACACATATGTATTAAAACTTTTACTATTTGAATTAAAATCTGATTTTATTTAATTCATTTACAAACTCTAAATGTTTTTTTTAATCGTAGAATCTTGTTTGTCAGAAGACTTGATGGACCGACACAAAGACTGCACCCCAGACATACCAAATTCTGAAGCGGTGAGTGTATGTTTCATTTTTAACCTGTAAATAAATCATTAACATTTAGGCCTCTTGGTGTGAATCACTCAGTTTTTACTTGCAGCCACCCTAAATTCCCAGTAGCTAGGAAACTGGTTGCTTCACGATAGGCTCCACTAAGCAGAAATTTAAGGACATTAACCTGCCCTTTAGTCATAAATTTTATTTCTTATCCCCGGTGCTTCAGTGCGCTGACGCAGATCTGAGTGGTAACTGTTGAAGTCTGTGTCTTAAGGTCATACTGTCAGATATGGGATTGCCTCCCACCTGTAGCTCACACTACTGGGAGTGAATGTGTGTTTGTGTGCTGGGCTTTTCTCACAGAGGAATGATGACATCACCCTGAGCACCTTTTTCCAGTTGTGTGGCAGATGAATGCTATCAGTGGTGAGAAAACCGAGAGGGGGGAGGCTAAAAGTGCTTTGGTGTTTATTTGGGCCTGTTAGAATAACATGAGATGTCTATCTTCAGTCTTTCAAATTTGAATGAATTTCAATAAATCTCATGTATTGCTGAGATTCACATTTTCAGCTTTCTTTAAATCTATACCTTTGGATTTGAAGTGTTTTACTATTTTTTTGGTGATGTACTGAAGCACAGATGCATGACTTTGACCGTTGTCTCGAACAGAAACCATACCATTGTTCCAACACTTTTCTAACAGAACACATATGCAGCATCTGTTGACCCCTAGCGTCTCACACCACTTCAAAATCTGTTTATTTTAAGAGTACCTCCAATTGGTATAGGATAACCACACTCCATTTTGAATCATTGCAGGTAAAAGCCAGGTAAAAGGTAAAAGCTTCGATTGTAATTATGCTGTATGCCAGACAATGTTTGATATAAGGCTACATTTTTATTAAGGTTACCTCCATTTAATTTATGTAGTCCATTTTGCCTAGTTTTAAGGAGACAGAGTGAAATTCGAAATGTTAAATATAGATATTTATTTATATGGTTATAAAAAAAATGAATAGACATACTGGTAACATCCCACTGGTTTGTGTCATGATGCTTGTTAATCTTAATTTTGTGACCGTGATATAACGTAATATACTCTTCTTAATTAATATTTTTTTATATTAACGTTGATGTTTATGTGATGTAATGTTAAAATTAGCAGTAACTTGGCAAATTAATACATTTTTATTGAATTGTTGGCAAAATGATCTAAAATGTACAAATTCAAGAGCTTTAGCCATATTGAGAGGCCTATAGAGTTTGACCTTAAGATAAGATATATTGAGATATGACATATTGAGACCAACTTTGTGATTTTATTATAAACTGGTATTAAATTAAAAGACAAAAGGCCCATTTTTGTATCTCCTGACCACACTGAGGACACTGTGTTGAAACTCGGCAGGCAAAATCAGATCGTAGTTATAATAAACATTTTTAAAGCCATCAAAACTTACTACCATTTTCCTTAATGTAATTATATATTTCAACCATTTGGTGGCACTACCATAAATCTTGTTGGGTACCTTCAGGACATGCTGACAAATATGCAAGCCAACTTTTGTAAAGATATGTTGATGCATTTGCAAAAAATGCAACTTTTGACTAAATCAAGGATGGTTGACATTCAAAATGCTGAGTTTCTTAGGACCTAAGACCCCTAGGGGGCACTGTGCTGACACTCGGTTTGCAGCTAACATTCACCAGCATTTCTGAGACATTTTGGCATGCATTATATCATACTTCATTGCATCACTTTTCTGCAAGCGGTTCATAGGGCACCCATTTTCTTCAATATAATAATTCTGTATGTGAATACCTACTAAGTCTCCTTTTTTTTAGCTCAAAGTCATGTTTATAGTCTGAACAAATCCTGTTATCTATTGACTTTGTGATCGTTACTTTGTTGTCTGGCTCTCAAATCTGGACTGAATGCTGAGGTGTTGTGTCTGGATTTAAAAGAAATTGCACAGTGGAACATTCTTTCTTTAGTGACTCTTGAGATAACAGCAGTGGCTACATTTATAGAGCATTAGCATGCTGGATTACTTTTAGAAGGATACGTGATTAGCAAGCCAAAAAAGTGTTTGAATTCATTATGTTTAATGTTTCCTACAGTTTGGATTTTATGAATGAGTCCTTTTGCCCAGCAGAGAATGGTGTAACGCACAACTGGATTCATTAGTTGAAATAGTAAAACACATGGTTTTAATTAAGCACTTTGTTTAATTTATCATTTTTAATTATCTTTCTTAATTGAAGAAAGCTATAAAAGTTAGTTGGTTTTGAATTCATACTGATAATTGAATTGTGATTACCAAAAGATTGGCTCTTTTAGAAGGCTGTGTGTATAGCGCTGTGGGGCCCTCTTGTGTTTGGATATGGTGAAAGGTTTTCGACAGAATATTCGGACAGGACAAATCAAGAGCAAGTCTGCTCAGACAGTACAATATCACAATAACCCATCAGCACAATCAGAGCTGGCCTCTTTTGGCTTTGTTTCTTATGTGGGAAACCCAGATGTTGTACTATTAACCACCAGTGGAAACAGTTTTACGAAACAGCTCAAATTTGGCATGTAGTATGTAGGAAAATGGGACAACCCTGCCTAAGTGCTGAAATCTGAAGAATGGCGTGATGTTTTAGAAAAGCAAAGATGTGGTGTTGCTAGGGTGGGAGGGTTAAAGACGCCCACGAGAATGCTCTTGATCCACACACTCTTTCCATTCATGCGTCTGTTTGTTGCTTTTCCTGCTAATGGAAGTATTCTTTTGAATTCTCTCCAATCAGCTCCCCCCTCCCCCATTCATTTATTATCAGTTCCTTTTCCAGTAGTTTCCCTTATTTTAATGCGTCCAATTACGTTCAAAAGTACCTATCAGTAAAAGCACGGAAGTAAATGTAAGTGTATGTAAATCCATCCAGTTTAGATTTGATTAATTTACTCTTTAAAAGATCTTAAGTTCCTTAGCTGTGCTTACATGGACATTTCTAATCTGTTTAAACTTCGATTTTTAAGATATTTAAATCCATCCAAACACATTAGGGATTGTAATGGTTCACAAAAAATAATAAATCGGTTTGATACAAAACACTGGTGTCACGGTTCTGTATGTTATGCTAAAAAGTGTGGTCTTTTGCTTTTACAGTGAATAATGATTAGAGATCGACCGATATATCGTTTTACCGATATTTTTCCCGATATTTAAGCATTTTACCATAATCGGTTATCGGTTTTGTAATATCGGGTTCACCGATAAACGGCGCCATCTTGTGGGCGTTTTGAGAATTACGCGCATGATCGCCATTGCAGCACGGCGTCTGAGGGGAACAACAACTGCGTGCACAGGTAAAGTATACTTACTTGCTTTGCTATATTTAGTAAACTTTATTTAACATAACAGCTATTAATGCACAAATTAGATGTGTTACATAAATGACTGATATGTAATTTATGCAGCTTGGCTCTAAGAAATAAAGACGAACTCACAGAGTCACGCAAAATAATCCGTCAAATCCTGTCACAATAAAGACGTAACTTTGCCTGGATTAAATAATATACAGCCATGAATAAGCACATGTTGTAAATAAAAGCGCTGAATTTAATTCTCTCTGTTGTCTATATGCTCCTCATTCGTCTCGTGAAGTCGGAGTCACGAATGCTAAAATAAACCGTCATGTCCTGTTCCAATAAAGACGTACCGGTAACTTGCCTGAATTAAATACAGCCACTAATGAGCGTCTATATGCTCCTCATTCGTCTCGTGAAGTCGCTTCCATTTTGCTGTTCACTCAGCGGGTTGATGCTCATGAAATGCTTTAGCACAGCCACCGCATATAACTTTTAACAATTCACTAAAACACCCCGAATTATATTAACATTTATATAACCATCATTCCGCTAATAAACATATTCTAAATAAATATAACTAAGAAATTGAATGCGCTTTGTCAGCACGCATTTCATAATCTAGAACGACAAAAACGTTTTTTTTTTTCAAAAACGTAATTGTGATATATCAGAAATGCAATAAAAACGATGTTTTGTTTGTTATATTTCAATATTTCAGAATATTACTCAGTAAATTAACATTATCCAGCAAAATATTCTTCACCTATAAACAGCTTTATAAACCTAATAAGTTTGTATATAAACCTAAAAACCTAAAAAGTTGATATGACTCCTGTGCTTGAAGACAGATATTCTATATTTATTTTGCTTATTGGAAATGTTAGTGTTGCTGCTCATGCTTTTCATAAAATATTTTTATTGTTGTAATATGAATATTAAATTTAACATGAAAGACTGCTTTTTACCTCATTGAAGGTTTTATTTTTGAAAAAAAAAAAAAACTTTAGTAACAGTGGACTTTCAGACCCCTCTATTTATTGTTGTATAAGAGTTTTGATTTGTATGCAAGGAGGGAGTGATTGTAATAAATAAAACGGTTTGTTCAGTTCAGTGGTGTTGTAATCATTGTGTCAAAAACAGAAGTATAATAGTAAATAAATATCGCTTATGAATATCGGTTATCGGGCACATAAACATGCAAATAATTGGTATCGGTAATAAAAAAATCAATATCGGTCGATCACTAATAATGATTGAGGTATATCTTCTGAGGTTACTACTTTACTGCCTCAAGCTAACGCAATCTTCTCTCTTTCTCTCTCTCTTTTGCTACTCCTGAGAGATTCTGTATTTTATATTGAGAAACGGAATATTTGTATCGTTAAAAGAGGCTTAAAATGCATTTAATGGAAGTTCTCGTGCATTCATTTTGGATGTTCATTTAGAAAACTGCATTTGGTCACATGACCACAATTATTGAGCAATGGTGGTGAATGGGGAGAAAACGTTGACATTATTATCTGTTTAGGACAAACCAACATTTCAATTTTAACATTTCTGTCGAGGCAATTGTGTCCACCCGTACTGAATACATTCGACAGGGTGAAATGCAAATACAGCATTGAATATCTGAAACGACATTACAGCAAATGTGTTAAACATGACAAAAACAGTTAAAAAGGTCTCAAAAGTTTATTGTATTTAGTTTGTCTTGTAGATTTAAAAGGGTTTCATCCTCATCTCATGTTATAGGCTTAAAAATACCAGACATTTGAATTCTGGGGCAACATAAACAACCAAGAAACGCATTTTACACAAAAACATTTTCGCAATCTCAGAAATCTACATTCGGACAGGATTGGATTTCTTAGATGAACGCAGAGTTTGCTGAAATAGTTTAAATCTTCTGCTCTGGAATTTTTAAAGAGGTTGTGAGGGAAAAAATACATTACAGATTCGGACGGCACCCTGTGACACCAAGGTTTTGTTGCCTGATTTTACCACTATATTGAAAATGCACGATATAGTGTGTTTTAAAATATTTATTTTTAAATGTTTTGTTAAATGCTTCCTTTTTAAAAAATATTACGGGGTATGAGTCATCTTTAAGTGAAAAGCGGGATCCCCACAAATAGCCATTGTTTCTTCTACCCAGTCTTTCCATGGATACTCACACGGATGCATGCAAACACACAGTAAAGATCGACAACAACACAGCAGCCTCTCTCTCTCAGCCACATTTTAAATACAGAATAATGAATGTGGTTATAATTGGTTGGTTGTTATGAATGTTTTTGTATGTTTGTTTGAAACTATATACAGCCCCTCTTTGTTCAGCCTGGTTCTACAGAATGGAACATGGAAAGCCCCAAGCTGATGTGGAAAAATGTTGGCATTTGAGAGGCATGCATGCAGTGAGATAATAACTGTGCTCGTCACTAACGCATTTTCAAGGGAAGGCATATAATATATACATTGTGAATGATTATTTAAAGAATAAGCAATTGAACTAGTGTTCAAAAACGTACATCTGTTTTCCATTGTTTTCCCTTAAAGTGTCGCAATATTTAGCAGAAACTTTGGGTGGATTCACACCTCAGTTTTGAAAAGAGGAGTGGTCAGCCGTGAATTTATGAGATGCGTCAGAGACAAATCTGGGTGGCAGTAGGTGTGTAGTAACCATCACATGTGATTCAACGCTTCTTGATAATGGTGATCATTGTTAACAGTGAGAGCACAATCAAATAGCTGCTGATATTATGGTGATTAAATAAGGCACAATGTTGCAGTCTGTTTAATACGGTTGGTGAAAGCTATGTTCACCTAATTTTTTGATATACAATAAAGTAAATGGTTCAGGTTACTGTCTTCAGCAGACAGATACCAAAACATTCATTTTATTATCTAAAGAAAATTGTTTTGAGGTGTTGTGACCCTTTGATAAAAATGTGCTGATCAACAAAGCTCCACCTCCATAACCCTTTGCACTTTGTCTGTTAGTTGTGGCATGGGATGTTAACTTCTTTATTTTTAAATGTGTGAATTTTATCGAATACTTTGTTATCGCTATATATGCATATGTGAACTTGGCATTGGACCATTGTTGATCACTACAGACCGCAGCCTTCCGTGTGACTATAAGCTGGTCATTCGTTCATTTAGTTTATTCCTCCTCCTTTGGTGAAGTCTTTTGTTATTCAGGTTTTCCATGCGAGGGTCTTTTATGTTTCCTTGTTTTTGTGATCGATAAGTGTAATAAATATGGCTTTCATGTCAACAGTCAATTTGGAGGATGTTGTTGTTTTATTGCAGGTATGTTTTACAATTTACGATTTAAATGTTTTTTTTTTTCACCCCTATTTTTAATCTTGGGTTTCCATCCAAGGTTTTTTAATGCGATATTCCAAAATGGGCACAAAAATATGTGGATGGAAATGCAGCTAATAGAACATATATTTAATTCCTTGAGACTTTAACCTTTTCAAGTTTCAGAAATTATGGTCTTTGTACAATGAGAGCCTCATTTTTGACAAAGAATAAACAAATAGAGAGATTGTAATGATTTTATTCACTACAACCTAATGTAGTGGTTTGTGGCAGTGATTGGAAACGATCAGCTGTGATTGGGTGAGTTTGTAAAAAGTGGCAGAAGAACAGTGGGAACAGAAGGAAAAGTAACGGCTGGAAAAGAGAGGGAGTGTGCAGAGGAGGGGAGAAAGAAGTGTGTGAAGAAAGGAGGGAGGGTGAATGGGGCTGGTTCATGGTGCAGATGTGCAGAGCGGTTCGTTTTTCCCAAAGCTTGTTTGGGAGCTCCGCAAGACTCAGAGGCTTCATGTTGGAATATATATTCACTTTTCGCTTCTATTCAACATTTGACGTCTGGGAAAGATGTACGAGCGTCATCGCCGAAGGTACAGCCTATGTGCCAAGAGCGAGAGGTCTGTGGATGTGGTCTTGATAAAGGTAGGGTACAGAAAACGAGTAGAACTATACATATTTGTTTAAATTCTGCTAGTTGTCATGGTGAGACACAGCATCAGTTTTGTTTGGAGTTTGTCAGCTTGTCTTTAACCAGAGCTCTCTATTGTCTTGTATGGAAGGGGTGTGTGTGTGTGTGTGTGTGTGTGTGTGTGTGTGTGAGAACTTTGAGAAGCTTGGGTGGAGTTCAGTTTTGGATGTGGAATGGTGAGTCCTGCGTTTCTGTTCTTGGCAACTGTTCTCATCTTGCTCAGGGGTTTGACGTTTTGTCCTAGACACATTCAATTCAATTGTTATCGTCTCACCAATTGCAATAAACCCTGGTGATGCATATTGAAAGCATTAGTGGAATGCATAGGTGGCAAAGCAACCCATGGAAATTTGCAAAAGTTGATGAAACAGGGAAATTAGAAATTCCTACCCCTCAATAAATTCAACCTACATTCATGTTGACAACTTAAGGGCTCTACACACCGATCCAAGGTGAGATTCTTATTTGTTTGCCAAAAAGAAGAGAGTGACAAGGTTAACATGGTGCAGTTTATTCAAGTAGCATCTCAATACACAAGATGTAAACAAAATGATATTTTCAGAGATTTGCATGCCATTTTTTATCATAAATAAGTTTAGGATAATTACTGTTATGTTTACATCTGTTACATCTTTTGTTTCTGACTTTTCACGAAGGGATGCGTCTTTGTCATATATGGCGTCTGTGACTTGTCTATATATAAATTATTCATGAGCCTGACCTCTATGAGAAGACGTTGCGTATTAATTATTAATGACATCTAACTCTTAACATGTCCAAGGAAGGACTTTTTGTCACAGTCTGTTATAGTTATGCTTTTATTGTCAACTTTTTTACCTGTTTCATAGTTTTCCCTTGTGTTTATCCTCGTTCAATCTGGGTTTCCCCGCTTTCTGTTCCTTCCCGTCTGTATTTCTATTTTGTTTAATTTCTCTTAATTTCTTTGTGTTATCCTGTTTGTATATTTATTCATATGTGAGCTTTGCATGAGATCATTGATCAATACAGACCGCAACCTGACCTAAACCCAGTTTATTCCTCCTGCTTTGGTGAGGTCTTTTGTTATTCAGGTTTTCCATGCGAGGGTCTTTTATGTTTCCTTGTTTTTGTGATCAATAATTTATAATTAGGGGTGTAATGGTTCACGGTATGTATTGAACCGTTTCGGTACGGCCTGTTCGGTTCGGGACACTTGCGTACCGTTTCGGTATTTTTTAAAATAATTTAAATTTATTATTAGCGCGATATTAAGCACAGCGGAACAATGTTCCAAGGCGAGTTTCCGCACGGACGCTATTGAGTGACGAGCACGAGCGCGAGAAGGAAAATGGAATCATATCAAAAGCGAAAGAGAAGAGCTTGAAGACCCTCCCACCTCACTACACTCTCCTGTTTGGGAACACATTTTTGTTTCTCTGTTAAAATACATAACGGGGATAGACGAGTGGATAAATTTAAAGTTGTATGCAGACACTGTTCCACGGAGATCGGGCAGGCAACACATCTAACATTTTCTACTGCTTGAGATATTGTCACTGCAACCAGATCTGTGCTCTCTTCAGAAAATGTGGATAGGTTAATCTATCCTATCTATCCTAACTAGTTGCAGTATTTAATTTTTTATTTAAAAAACTGTGTTTTTCTTTATAAAGGGTGCAATTTATTTAAAATATCACCCAAATGTGTCACTTTTATTTATTTTATGCAAGAATTCTATTGTGTATTGGCAGCTTTTCAAAATAAAGATTATGTAAGTTCTTATTGTTTTGTACCGAACCGAATGAACCGAACCGAATACGATTTTAGTGTACCGTTACACCCCTATTTATAATAGATATGGCTTTCATGTCAACAGTCAATTTGGAGGATTTTGATGGTTTATTGGAGGTATGTTGTGCAATTTACGATTTAAATCGTTGTGAAACACAATGTTCAAAACACACTGTAATGTTATTAAATTGTACATTTTGGTGTAACTGTTATTCATATTCATATGTTTTTCATTTAAATTGAAACACAAAATACAATGTGTAAATTTTATATTAATAATTAACGGACGGGTGTCCCTTAAAGGCGTCCTCGGGGACACAGCAGACCGGTGCTGCGTATGTTCACAAATATCTTTCATCAACTGTCTTTTAAACAGTTTCTTCTTTACTTTCCTGTAAGTTTAGGGATTCTATTAACAATTAAACAAACATACATGGAACGATTATGTTTTATTTGGAGGTCTATTACAACACTTTATTTGTGATTTTTTGTGGCAAACGCATGTTTAATGTTAGTGAGGGCAGGTTAATCTAACCGGGTACAGAAACCTGTTCATGATTTGTAAGGGCGCGACTCCGGTGCCTCAGATGTCAACCCTAGACAGACATCAATCTGTAATCCGTGCGGAGAGCAAGATGTCGAGTCGCTCTGATAAAACTGCAGCTGTGTATCAGAAATTGAGCCACGCGCATTCTTACAGAATATGACAGGGCGAGCACGCTTTGTACAGAAACGGGGCAGTGCTTAAATATTATTTTAAAGATAAAATCGATTTTCATTCTAGCACATCGACGTACACCACATAGTCGAGTTCATCGATAAAATCGATTTATCGCCTAGTCCTAGTATGTTGTTTACATGAGAAAAGATAAACAAACATTTCAGATTTTTAGATTTTGACTTTAAGTCGTTTCTTTGTCTTTAGTATACATGAATTGTTTACATTTTACATTTAGATATCCAAAAAGTTTCAATATTTTAATTGTGAATGACTGCACTATTTTTAATATTATCCGTCCAGATGTGTGCTTGCTGAGACTGTTCTGTGCTTGAACCCAACCCTAGGCGTGTTGCTTAACCATGCGACTAACTTAAAAAAGGTGATCTTCATGTTTTGAAGACATTTACATAGGCATCATTTGTTTAGTCATAAGGTGCTGAATGCAAGTAGAATGTGTTACAGCAAGTCCAGGTTATTAGCCACCATTTTTATTAGGGGCAGTGTTTCCCACCTTAAGTGAAATAAAATATACTGGTTGTACACTATAAAGCTTTATATACAATTCCAAAATGTTTTAAAACCAAGAATAGCCCTCTGTGGCCTGAAGTAGGCCTATAAGTGTGTGTGGAAACAGCAGGAACATGGGTTGGTTTTTGGAATGCCCCCCGTGTGCTGGAGATTTTATATTTAGAGCCTGTGCTGGTACTGTATCAGTGAAGGTCACAGCCAGACCCCTAAAAGGACCCTTTCTTAGGTTGACCCTTCCATGATAACTAGATTGGTTCTGGCTTGTTCCGCTGCCTGTTTATCTCCTTTCACTTCTCCAGCTTCCTTCTGTTCTCAATCATCTCACATTGGTTCACTTTGGTGGCAAGCTGATGAAATAATCTTTTTAAATGGCATAATGTAAATATTCCTTGTGGCTTTGAGATTGATTGATCCAATCTAAAACTAATGGGGTAAAAATAGGAGTTGGCATATTTTCAGATTTATTGGCCATTTCTCAAAATATGAATGTTAACACAAAAGGTTGGTTGAAGCCTTTGATTTTCAAAAAACTGTGTTTACTCTTTTTCAACCATAATCACTACAGAAACTTTCCAAATTACCCTGATCTAAAGTTTATACACCCTCATTTGACATCAATGACAACATGAAGTCTCTTGAGGTAGTTGTTGATGATGTTCCAGGGCTCCAGAGTGCGACCAATTTGGTCGCATATGCGATCTAATTTCTCAATGGTGCGACTAAAAAAAACAAAGGTTGCACCGGTGCGACCCGTCGTTCGAGGAGAAAAAAACTAAACTCCGTGAGTCTCCCGGTTGTTCAACAACAGACACACATTAGGCCCATATCGTGGTGTAAACCAATCAGAGATAGTGAAGAGCGTATCCCGCCCCACCCCCCCCTGATTGGCCGTGGTCCAGATATTCCTGTATGTGTGTGAACGTACGTTTGAAAATGCATGTGATGCAGTCAGACAGAGAGAGGTGAGTCCATCAGGTAAACAGGAAAATCATAACCAATGCTCTGACACGGAGCCATCAACCTCCCCTGTGACTGGCTCTAATACATTTAGAATTGAAACTATAAACTTTTCTATAAAACACATAACATGCCGCGATAAATGCACCGCTCAAGTGTCCCCTCTCCCCGCTGTCTTTCAGCGGCAGGCAGCAGCAAACAGATCATCAAACGAGGCCGAGATGAGAATTAAGTTTTATGTTGCCTACAATATTGCAAAAGAAGAACTCCCCTTCACTAAATTCAAGTCCGAAATAACTCTTATGAAGAAAAATGGCTTGAACGTTAACCCGACGTACAGCAATGATGTTGCGCGCACCCAATTTATAGGAGTCATCGCAGATGCATTGAAAAAAAAAGATGTCTGTGCAAATTGTGAACAGTGCGTACGTGGAATTCCTGATCGACGGAGACACATATATCGCCAAAAAGGAATTAGTCATTGTGTACAGTCGTATCTTGCGGAAAGGAAGACCGATGAATATATTATTGAACACAGTGAGGTCGAGCATGCTCATGCCCAAGGTAAGCCATGTCATGGTATGGAGCCTATGTCAATAATATGCCTACCGTCTCATTACTGCATTAACCATAATATTCTGATACTTAAAAATGAAAAAAATAAATAAATAAATAGGCTGCATTATAAACTCTTGATCTGGGTAGTAAATGGTATTATCGTTTTTATTTGTTTAATTAGGAATTAATGCTGCTTCAAAGAAAGCATTTGCTGCTCTTGGGGACCAAAATCAGTTTAAAGTTTAAATTTCAGCTCAGTAAAGCACTTTAAACACCTTTTCAGTAAGTTTTAGTTACCTTTCTTGTAGAATTGTGCTTCAAATAAAGAACTTTATTTTGACCAGGTTGTTAGTTAATCATTTACAAGTCAATATTGTCTATGGACAGTGATTTTAAAAAATAAATGAATAGATAACTAAAAAAAGTGAACTTGTGAAAATGGGGTGTTAAATGTGATGCGGTTGAAAATTTGGGTGCACCTAACTTTTGTGCTGGTGCACCTAAGAAAAAAATTTAGGCGCACCAGTGCAACCAGTGCAAAAAGTTAGTCTAGAGCCCTGTGTTCTTTATCTTCTCTTTTGAAGATAAAGCAGCACATTCTTCTTGGGAAATTCTTGTAAATTCTTGGGTTGTCTTGCATCAAATATTTGAGTTTTCCCCTGAATGAACCAATGATTTTGAGATTTGTTCTGGTGTAACCAAGCGGACTTGGCCTTGTCCCTTTTGTCAGTTTTTCTGCATTTCATCATGCCAAAATCATTTGCGTACAAAACTGTCCCTAAAATTTCACAGTAATTATAATTCACAGTCAGGGAATGCGTGTCTAAAAGCTGTTTTGCATTGACTATATATGGTGTGGACGAGTCGTGTTTGGGGCAGAAACCCATGCACACTCGTGCCATCTGTGATTTATAAAAAGATTGCTTGTAGGTGTACGTACAAGTGGTTTTATAAATCAGATTTTGTCAGTTTTTGTTTTTGTTGAGCTTTCTGACCTTTTCGTTTTAATTAGGATTCTACGCAACCTTTTTATAAATGAGGATCCAGGGTGTGTAAACTTTTGATCAGGGTAATTTGGAATCACCCTTTTGTGATTTTGGCATGATAAAATGTACAAGAACTGAGAAGATAAAGAACCTCATCGACAACTACCTCAAAGGAGGTTATTGATAAAGGGGATGTGTAAAATTTGGTGGCGGTCATTTCTGTTCTCATAATGATTTAAAAAGAGTAAGTAAAAGTTGTTTGACAAAAAATGGCTTCACCCAACCAAATTTCTTTGAACTTTGGAGCACAACTTTATGTTATCTGTTTATGTAAGTTGGATTGCTTGTTCAACAATAGCGAGGATTGAAAAGGACAGGTTGCCCACTCTAAGAGCCCTCGAGAGAGCACTTCCCTCAGACCTAAAGCTTTGTTCTAGAAAGTTCCTTTCAACTGCAGCCTCCTTGATATTGATCGCAGAACCAAATGGCTACTTAACACCTCGTTTAAGTCTTTTCACAGATGTTTTACTCAGCGCCACCAAAAAAGCTATGCAGGAAATGAGCTTTATGTGAAATTTGTGTTTTTTTTTAAGCAGGATTTGAAGTTGTTCAAGACAACTTCTGAAAGAGAATCAACGTCACTAGTCTCCACTTCCAATCCAGAGGTCATCTTTTCTGTAGAATGTGGCAAAGATTGCAGAGCTGTTTCATAAGCCGTTCGGAAGTGCAGTCATCCACTAAATTTAGCTCTTCACAACCGTCTGCTTTTTCCTTGATTGGATCATGCTCTTGTGTGGATTTTAGCTCTTTATACACTTAAAATATACTTTACCAGCAAATTCATCTCTCTCTGGAATTCAGAATTCACAAGAAACTAGTGGAATTCTGTAATTAATTCATTTTTAATTGCAAAGCCAATTTATTAAGGAATGGTAGACAATATCTAGTAACATTAAGTTTTTTAGAAACCTTTTCAGGCCAAAGTGGCAAACCTCTGTTTTTCTGGACTGATATGGATCCTATTGACTCTCCATATCATTTTTGTTAGTATGTCTAGGAGTTGTATACAATTCCAAAAGCCAGCAGCCATTCTATACATTGACTAGGCATTCTATAGAATGCTGGGATTTTGCACTTTGCCAGTAACAGTACACACTCATAAAAACACATGAATGAAATGAAAAATGTTTATTGTTTAATTTGTCAGTTAAGAAGGAATCTTTCATCTTGTAAAGTAATATTAGGACTTAAATTGCTTAATTTTAATATCAGGAACACTTATTTGAGAGGAAAATATCTTGAGGGAGATTAAGTGAAATCTAATGAAATGTCCTTTTTCCTCTAGGGCTGATTTTAGTTTAAGTTTCTAAATTGTTGACTCAACCCACTGCTGTCTGAATTTAGGTGCCCCATGGGAAAGACGCTATTGGAGAAACCTCATTTTTTGGGGTTGGTTTCCTGTTCTCTTAGATAGTCAATACCATGTTAGAGTAGGTCACAAGAGGGGCATCATGTTTTAGTAGGTGCATCTCTTAAAAGCTTTAGGTGTGAGTTTTGACTATTAACACTCACTAACACCCATTAACTCACTCTGAGGTGTGAGGGCAATTTTGCCAAAGAAATGCAAGGTGGCTTTTTACCACTTTCATCTCTTGCTTGTGCAGTTGTTAACGATAGGGACTCAGGACTGAAAGAAAGAAGCCAAAGACCTCTACTCACTGATCCAAACTGAAGGATCTGCATGAATGGCTTCTCAGAAGGGTGGTCTTCGTCTTGGAAGAAAATGATGCAATGACGCTCCCTGCCTGAAGATGGTGTTTTAGGGACAACAGATGCACTTTGAGCCACACAGGGAAACCGGAAAGAAGAAGAAGAAGATGACGACGACAGAAGAAATCAATAACACATCGAAAAAATCTTGGATGCCAAGCGATGTGTTCTGTTTCCTGTATGAAGTCGCTATGAAAACTAGGGATGAGCGCCACCTCTTTTACGTCCTACTCACTTCATCAAAAGAGCAGTTTTCATTGATCTCCGGATCCGCTGTAGCAATCCGAAGCTACTTTTCATTGGCACCACTTGTTCGGTCAGATGTGTGATGTCCCTTTGGTGCCCATGTTTTTCGATCGAGGTGCGTTGTCGCAAGAAACTTTGGCCCAGTGTTTAGAGAATCAATAATGAAAAGACAATTTGTCTGTTCTCCCTGTCTAGGTCGCCCCCTTTGAATCTTTTCTTGGAGCATGTTTAATATTCTCTCTAACACACACTGGATAGCTAGTGTTTAATCAGCTGAAACCAAGCGCTGCATACTTGACTTTTCATTTGTCTTTGTCAGACTGAGGTTGAGGTCTGTTCTGGGATCAGCAAACAGAACATGTTGGCATGTCCAGTTCCAGCTGGTGCGTGCTGTCTGGATCCTGTCAGAACCTACTTTGGATCAAAATGACATGTTGTCAAGAGCAGCAGTGAAAAATTACAGGCCCAAATCCCATGATATGGAATGTTAAAGTGTTCAGAAAATGAGGTATACTGATGTTACGACCCACTTTGGTGTTAAAGAAATTGGCTCGTGGGGCGCACAGTGAGTAATAGTAAACAAAATAAAAAGTCGGATATTTACAGAAAAGTCACAACTGGCACAATTTTCCAAAAAACAAAAACGTAATTTATTTACAGTGCTACTAAGTCAAAACATACAACAATCCCGTGGATCAAACTAAAATGATCGTTAAATAATAAAACACTCACTTATACAAACAATAGACTTTAACAAAGATCGGTTTCAAAGTAAACAAAAACTAAACACGGGTAAATATAAACACCGTCAAGCACTCGCTCGCACACACACACACACACACACACACCACACAACACTTTATACTGTGATCTAACACTTTCTTTGACTTTGAGAGAGAGAGATACACAGACCAGTACGGAGGGGCAACAGAACGGGTACTGGTTAGTGGCGTAGCAACACGGTTTGGTTCTCAGATGACAGACAGATGGATCGGACTGACACACTGCGCGATCGAGAGAGAGGGGGGAATGAATGCAGAGCGGTCCGTTTTTATAGGCCCGCCCACTCCTCTGATTGGTTGGGTCAGCGCTCAGCCATCTCCACAACGAAATACACACACAAAACACATGATCAGAAAATTAATATAAAAGAATAATACGCAAAACATAACACTTCTAAATAATAACTAATTTGATTCTCTGAGAATCATAACACTGAAGTAAACGAGGTGTACCATCTTTAGTCTAAGTCTGAGCTCTGCATGGTTTAGCTTCATAACACACTCCTGATTACTCAAATTATTGGCTCTTGGCTTGGTTGGTGCTAGACTGTTGTGAGGCTTGTCATTGCCCATCATCAACCTTTTTTTCATTAAAATAAAAATCCACACAAAATCTGAAATTGTACAAAAAAAATACAGCATCATTGTTCATTGTAATTGTTATGGCAAAAATCTCAAAGAATGACAACACAAAGTTTTCATGTTTTATAACAAAAATCTAAATTGTTGAGACAAAATAAAAATTCATAAATCCCACAAAAAAATAAAGCCAATGTAAGTAAGTTAGGTCTTTATTTTCAGCCGCGTTGACTATAGTTGCTGATTGGTCAGAGGTTTGTGAATGGCATTATATAATGATCCCATAGACTGCCATTCTAACCTAGCTCATGCACAGTAGTAGCACAGCACATCGTTTTGTTGATTTATCTTCGCTTAGCTGTCAGAGAATGACACATTAGAATAAACTTGACTTAAAAGAGCCTGGACTGGATCATCAAAAGATAATTTTTTTTGTCAACATTCAAAAGACATAAAAACTGAATATAATTTAGCATGTGACATTGCTTGGCTAACAAGAATTAGCAAAACCAATGATTTACTCCGCTTTCCTCTCCTTTTTTAAACCACAAGAGCAGATCCAGAATGAACTCAGATTAGTATGACTTATTTTAAGCACTTTATCATCTTTGTGTTATTTAATTAATTTATTTAATCGTATTATCATCATTTTTGCAATAATTTTTAACCTGAAAAGTAAAACCTAAAAATGTAATATAAAATCATATTAAAACACACCCTTTTCACAGCATTTTGATGCTTAGAAATGTTTATAGAATATTTATTGAATTCATATATGGATTGTATTTTGGTGCTTTTTATGATTCATTTTCTAGAGTTAATGTAATAATTTACTTAAACATAATAAAATAATAACAGATATGAGTAAATGTTGATATTGTGCCCCAGGCATTAGCAACTTCAAAAAAGGTCACTTAAAAAAATTATTTGGCCCAAACTTGGTAAATCTGTTTAAACAAAACCAATTCTGTCTGTTGTTCTTCTTTTTTCTATTCCTCTGCTTGTATTCATCATTCTTTCTCTCCTCCTCTTCGCTCTCTTTGGGAGCTAAAAGTCTGCAGCTGTTAAGTGCTCTTTTGAAAATGCCCACGGCCGTTTGCATGCCACACTAGACCAGTATACATCCACCAGTGTTCAAACAAAGGAGGATTGTGACCAACAGCCCCGCACAAACACAGACATGCGTGCACACAGTAAGCGTGGGAGCCAAGCGTGTGTCACATGCTCTGGCTGGGTGGATGTAATCAGCCATGAATGGAGCCGATGAGAGGAGGTTTCTGAGCTTCTGTTTCCGCTACAGGAACCTTCTTCATCTTCGTGAAGCTTTGATCTCTGGCCTTTTTTCTGCAGCTGGTGCTTTTTCTCTTCTTTGATTCAACACCAAGTTAAAGTGTGTCTGTTTCTGCTCATCTTCTATTATTTTGCCAGTGTTGCCATAGTTACTACTTATAGTTACTTTAGGTTTTTATCTTTTTAGTTACTTACAAAAGTAAGTTTTTGTTTTAATTTATCCTTTCAATAGTATGTTGAGCCCTTATTGCTGAATTTCTGAGGAAAATTCATCAACGTGCACTTTTTAGACTCTTTCATTGAAAATTTGTGACATTGTCTCAAAGCAGCTTTACAGTAAACCAACAAGTTTAAACTCAACAAAGAGAAAAAATTAATTAATAAGTGGTGTATATGTCCCTGATGAGCAAGCCTGGGGCGACTGTGGCAAGGAAAAACTCCCTTTTGGAAGAAACCTTGAGAGGAACCGGAGTCAAAAGGGAAACCCATCCTCATTATATAAACCATAGTATAAACAGATGATGACTGTATCCAGGGGGCGCCGGAACATCTCTAGGTGAATCTGGTTGTTAGGTTGAGGGCTGGCGGGCGGAGCCCTCAGGGCGCCGGAACATCTCCAGATGAGTCTGGTTGTTATGGTGAGGAGCTGGTGGGCGGGGCCTCCGGGAGTCTCCGACAATGCATTGCCATTGTATACAGGAAGTAGCCACAAGGCATCTTTGTTTGGGCACCAAAGGGTGATGAAACAGTAAATTTAAACAGCTTTAAAGCTTGATTTTAAACTTTATTTTGACTTTAATTGACTGATTTTGAAAAGTATGAAATTTGGTGATAAAGTAATGTATGTGGTGACTTTGCATTAGCTTCATGCTAACCCTCTGCGGCTGTTAACAGCTGTTCTGTGTTGTATGTTAGTGGGGCGTGATTTTTATGTGTAGGTCACATTCCTCTCTTGCACCAGACCCCACACATGCCCCCAGAAAACCTTGCTGCACTAGATCCCAAAAACTTGAGGCTTCCATTCACGTGTTCATTTCACGAAATGGATGAAATTCCCACTGCAAGTTATTCCATTCACAAGGTAAACACGTTTAGGAAAAACGTTCAGCTACGGTCGCTTGTAAATTCAAACTATTGATGTCCTTAATAGTTTAGTAAGGTTGTAAAGCTATGCAATAGCAGTTTTAGCCTAGCGTAGCATAGATCATTGAATCCAATTAAACCAGTAGCATAAAACTCAATCAAAGCTTTCCCATAATATTTTCATTTCTTTTCTATTTAAAACCTGACTCTTTTAAAGGTACATTGTGGTTTAATACCGAAACATGAATTTATATGTATCGTATTTTGCGCTATATAAGATGCACCCAATTTTAAATGAGGAAGATCTAGAAAAAAAAGATTCTGAACCAAATACTGTAGTAAAATATTTTCTATCAACTGTGTAAAAGTTAACAGCAGTTTAAGAACAATTATATGCCAAATATGAACAGTCAGTAAAGTCAGTAAACAGTAAAAGTAACAAAAAAAGGCTGTAATGTTTTTATTCGAACCCCAATCGTCACTGCTCTCAGAAATGAGGAAGGACAGATCCATGCAGTCATTGTCATCACTTTCTTCCTCACTGGTGTCAAATAAGATGTTGTCTTCTGTTCCATCCAAGGCATTACTAATGCGACACTTCTTAAACGATTTTATAACAATGTCCTCCTTCACGGAATCCTACGCGCTATGGTATGATCGACGAGTTGAGATGGGCGATGACGTCAGCCAGCACCGCCGGGTTGACAAATATGGCCGACGGCTCCGGAGTGTGATGGTCATCTAGTGGTCATTTAGAGAAATGTAATTTGAGAAACTTTTAAGAGCACACTTCATACTTCAGTCCCATGAGAACGGAGGACGGGTCTCTTCTTCTTCCGGCGCTTGTCTTACTTTGAGAGGCTCGAGGTTCTTCTTCCAATGCGGATAACATGTGTGTAGGAAATGCGTTGAGACTGCTAAATCTTTACAATAAATAGCCGCATTTGCTGTGTTCTCTTTCAAACGGTCTCCAGTGTTTGAAAGAGAACACAACACGGTCTCCAGAAGGTATATTTTTACCATAACAGGAGCTAGGCCAAAGCCGCGGCCTCACTTGCGCCTCTCCTACGGCCGTGACTGCCCTCCGCTCCGCGGCGCTCTGCATTCGCCGTATAAGACGCACCAACTTTTCCCCCTCAGTTTGGGGAAGAAAAGTGTGTCTTATACGGCGAAAAATACGGTATATATTTTACCTTACAATGTATACATATCAGAAAACTTTGTAGACGAAATAAGCTCAAAATCAAAACAATCGCTTTTAAAAACTATAATTTCCTCTATAAACGGATTGCAGACTGCAGTGAAGAGGGCGGGAAATAATCAATCTGTGTACTCTACTTCAAGGTAATTGGTCTGGGTACTGTACAGTGTAGAGAGGACATTGTTGACCCTTACTACCCTGGCAGTTGGTGCTGCTCTGTACTTCTTTGGTATGTTTTGATCCTTCATTGTAATTCCTCATTTCTGAAATAATGCTATATTTATGTAACTGTAACTGTCCCACCTGTTATACAGCGACAACAGGGATTGGGTCTGACCTAGGGTTATGGAGACAAATGCCCGTCCCTTTTACAGAAAGACGCAGTCAGACCCCTCTACTCTTAACTGCCCTTTACCATCACGGCAAGCAAAATCGCATAAAAACATTGGAAAAATGAATACATGATTCATTATGTTCTCTGTTGTTGGTTCTTCTGGTCTAACGTCAAGATGGTCTATCCGAAATATGACCAATCACAAACTACAACCATCAAATAAAGTCTCCCACTGATGTTTTCACCAAGTGTTATACACCCTTATTGAAACTCTTTTGAGGACAATTTTGGAATTAAAGTGGTTCCATTTTCTCATTGCAGATCCACCGAGAGACAGAGACATTTTATTCAGTTGACGCTGGTCTTCAAAAGAAGAAGTCCTCTTCAGTGAGTTCAGGTGAGCAGAAGAGTTCTAACTGCACATTTACTTGCAAACTTTGATCATGTGTTCATTTTTGCGTCAACATTTTCTTAGGCGTGATGGAATTACCACAGAATTTCAATAAACTCACTAGGTTCAGTTGATGGGTACAATCGAATCTCGAACACACAAGGCTGCCTTTGAGTCATCCTCTAGCTGCCCATCCTCTCATACCCCTTGTGTCTGTGTGAGTTCTATCGAAATAGTGGCCACATTGTGTCACACTGCGTACATCCTTCAGAAACCAATTTAATGTCTTCCCGTCAATGAGACCTTGTGTTTAGTGGATGACATCAACATCCTGTCTGCCAGTTCTTTGGTTCTATATTACACATTGCTTACTTTTGTTCTTTCTTTTGCTTCTTTCTGCAGATGTGCCTTGTATCACACCTCCATTGGAAACTCTATGTCAGGAAGATTCTGCGAGTACCATACGAGGGTCTGTCAGTGATGGAGACTCTCTCTTTAGCCAGGATTTGGGCGAGGACTTTGAGTTTAACATGAAGGTGGGGGCAATGATCAGACTTTAACAAGTTGAAGGGGTTATGCAGTTTAGTGGTGATCTGTTGGCACGCTTCACGTGACATGAGAAGGTTTATGGGCCAAGCTGTAATGATCTCATCTTCGGATATATTTAGTTTTACACAGGGTTTGAGCTCTTCACTTGGAGTTCGAAAGAAATTTTAACTTCCTTGTAAAATTTTCATTTTTAAAAACATTTCCCAAGTGATGGGACTGTAGCATTTGTAATAGAGATATTTATAAATGTAGAAATACTCCCACCAATTGGTAATAGTCGAAAGGTCATTTTCGACTTTTGCTGTAGTTCTCAACAAGTCTCAATCATGTCTCCTGAGGACAAATAGGCTATTCTTCCATAGCAGACCTCTCAAAGTCTTCCAGATTACTTGGTCATCTTGTAAAAACCCACAGATCCTCTACTGCATTCAAATCTGACAGAACGGTCAAGTACACTCATTTTTCCAATTTGGAGCCATTAATTCAAATCCGGATCACAAAATCTTGTTATAGTCTTCCATTTTCATCACTCCTTCCACCGTGAAGAGATTCTGAGTCCCAAATGCACTGCATCATACTCCCACCACCATGCTTAACTGTGAGAATGCTGTTTTTGGAGTTGAAGGCCTCTCTCTCCCTTCTTTCTCCAAACATATGCTACATCTTAAAGATATGCATCATGTATGTATCGCTACAGGACATGCTTCAAGAAACGCATAAAGGTTCTGATATAGGTTCTCTGATCTATCCAAAAGATTTTCAAATCTTTATCTCAGTCCTTCAAGTTCAAGTTATTTGAGTGCATTGTTTCAAGTGTTCCTTGTGCTCAGTATTTCAGTGTTTGACTGGTGTCTCGGATAAATCTTAGAATTTATACGTAAAAAAACGTTTACTTTGCATTATTTGAATAATACAACACTTTCATTTATTTACTCTGGTATGTGCTAGCATCAATTGCTCAAAAATATTCTTCTTTTTTTTTTCTCCTGAAAGTTTCAAAAGCAGTAGAGTTGTTTCACCTAAGAATGACTTGAAGATTTTCTGGAAGTATTTTTTCCCTCTAGCTCATAAAGTTAACAATTATGGTTGGTGTAGTGTAGCCGCTAGCTCACCACACCCCTCGCTTGGCTGCACTCTCAGCATGTGAGGAAACTAATGAGCCACTCTGAATGGAAATGAGTGTCAGGGTTGTGTGTCTCTTTCTATGTTATGTAAGCTTTATAAGGATGGAAAGAACTCTGAGACTTCTTAGAGTTTGCAGAAAGTATAAGAAAAAGTGAGTTTGCTTGTATGCGTAGCACAGATCTAAAAATTATGTGTCATCAGCAGCCATTTACTAAAGTCACATGTGGCTACCAGGACCCGAGGCTGAGTAGGATTTGTAACCAAGATTCCAGACTTCCTGGATAAGTCTAGTAGACCGTATTTTGGATCTAGCACTCAAAATGGGAAAAACCTATGAAATTCAGCCTAAAATTAAAGCTGCAAGCAGTGATCAAAGGACCCGAGCACCTCTTAATTACTCAACAATATAGGCAACTTTAATAATAAAAACCACATCTCAACATTTCATGACCCCCAGGCACCACTGTCACTAGACAAAATTTATAAAAAAAATGAATTAAATTATCACTGTAAAATATTGTTTTTCCTTTGGCCACATGGTGGCGATGTATGGTAACCAGTACATTGTAGGTACACTCAGAGATGGACTTACCATAAATTTGCGACCGATCAGGCATTGTATAGCTGAGTTATAACAATTTATTCACGGCCGCAGTGCTTAAACACACACAGGAATTTAACATCTGACATACCTAAGGATAAGACTGATGAAGTTTTGAGGTGAACAGATACAATCTCTCGGAGGATATTCTTAAAGTATGACGCACGCAAAAGTGTTATATTTTGTGATATTTTTTTTTTTTTAATAATTAACTTCCTGTTTGTTTTAGAAACTATACCACTTTTTGTAAGTCTTGGTCCCGTACATAAATCAAACAAATGAAAAATGTTTAAAAATACAAAAATTACATATTCCATTTGGCCACCCTGTGGTGTGACAACTGACCTCATAGGCTGCCATATATACACGTGTTCAGACATGGCTCCCTAACACACTTTTTACACAATTTCTTCCAGATCGGACATTGCACGGTAGACTTCCTGCTTCAATGCGAAACATAGAAATTCAGCTAACTGCCAAGAACACACTTTAGAGGACTGCTAGAGTTTGATTGTGATCAATTAAGGACTGAAACTGTGCTAAATTTTGCAATAAAAAATAAAAAAACTGACTTTATCTTGGTTTTGGAAACACTCTTCAGTTGACTTTTTTTTTGTAGGGTGTGGTCCCTTGCATAAGCGTTTCAAAATTCAAGCCTGTCCTTCAGTCTGAAAGAGCAGTATATAACAGCAGAAAATTCTATATACCATATTTGCCACAATGGGACACTATAACTGACACTAGGTTGCTCTCAACACGCGTGTCAAATTTCAAATCGATTGGACATTGCATGGCTGAGTTATTAACAATTACCTGTTTATGGCAAAATTTCTAATTTGACGAATATTTTTTTAATGCTATTTAACACAGAATATGCCTTAACCTCTTAACCCCCGTGTGCGTTACATTTTCGCTCATAGCTCACTAACCCTGAGAATAACCCACACATAGTAAATACTGTTGTGATCAGTGGAAACATCTCTAAAAACGTATCTAATTCAATTTCATATCCGTTAAGCACAGTTCTAACGCCATGCAAATAAACAACAACATGTCCGGAGTATAATTCATGACCACGTTTTTGTTTATGTGCGATATGTATCCACAATATAAACGCAAACACCAAACCATGGCATCAAATGAAAGCTAACAACCAGCTGAATCCAGTGATATGCAACTCATTTACATTGCATGAAGTCTTTTAGAGCAGGGAACGAAAGTTCCCCTAAAAAAACGCCAGCAAAAACCAAGCAAGCATGTAAATCTTGTCTTGCCTTTGCTGTTTTTTCAACAAAAAGTTATTTCCATAGCGATAAAAGTCCGTTTGTTGTTATGTCCGGTCGATAGCTTCGCGGAAACTCCATTTTGGCTCTTTTCTGTAGCTCTGTTCTCTCATAACGTCACCAAATATGGAATCACTCCCCGTGCCTAAGAGCAGGTCTCTCCAAGCTGCGCGTCGTGTGATTCGTCAGCGATCCTGTCCGTCTCAAAATGGTGGAGATCATTGGCTTCTCCAGATTCAATGCTTTTGAACGATGTATAGAGCTCCTGGATTGGACAGATGGTCGGGGGGTAGGGACACGCGGAAGCTCGAACGTCGAAAGCGCCTGTGAATGGGAGGTTACGCAAAGCGCGTGTAGAAGGCGTAAATGGGCTTCCACCCCCCTTTTACAGCGTTTCTTTAGGAGTTTTTTTTGCTGAAATCATGTCCCGTAAGTAAGAAAAGAAGACCATGAACGTAGCCGAAGCTTTGGACAAGATTTTTTCCATATTTCAATTATTGTGCCAAATTGTGCCAAACTGTGCCAACATGGATTACGCCTGAACTTTGTTCAATCAAAACCTTTACAGAATATTAGTTTCTTGTAGTATGGACACCAAACTTGCTACAGATGTTCTTGACATGTAGTGGTTACAATTGATTGTGTTTATTTGCTTCGTTACAAGTAAAATAAGGAGGTTTTTTTAGGCGGAGTTCATTTTTTGGCCATTCCAACATCAATTACTCTTACCCAGTGTTCTTGACTGTCAAATTAACTCATGCACACCACTCCCCAAGAACCTATCTTCATTTTGATACCAAGATTTGCAGTTTAGACCTTGTAAAAGCTGAGAAATGCCTTAAAAAGTGAAAGTATAGGATTTTCGGAAAATAGGCCTCAGGGTTTAAGAGCTCAAGAAAAGACTGATGAAGTTTGAAGGACAGCAACGCTGTAGTCATTTTTACAAGTTTATTTAGGACAGACTTAGCCAACACACCGAACATAGGAAGTGGTGAGGTGTTGGGATAAAACCATTTCAATGTTCTACTTTACAGACAGGGATTTGTGAAGTACTGCTTGCCACAGACCACATAAATTGTACTGATTTGGACATTTCATGACATAAAAAAGATTGATGGGACACCCTACCTCTGGGACATTCGGCAAACAGGTTAAAGCAACAGAAAGATATGCTATTTTTTCAACCATTCAGATCTTCTAAAATCCCAAATCAGGCATAAATCTTTCTGAAATCAAGGTTGTTCAAGTTTTGTTAATCCTTTGCTTATTCAAACAACCAGATTCCTGCTCTTTTTCTCCCTTTAAGGCTGAAGACAGCATCACTATCACCAGTGGCGTGTCCATGTCATACTCGTCCTCCACAGATGATTCCTCCAGCCTTGAGACTCCATGCTCGGTTCCTCAGTCCAAAGCTTCAGAACACTTTCAGGAAGAGCCCAGTACTCCTGGAGCTTCATCCTCTTTTGGGGAAATAGAGGAGGAAGAGAAAAAGGACCGTCTGACTGAGGTCCCAGAGCGATCTGCGATTTTACGTACAACTGTACGATCACTGTCACCGTTACGCAGGCACAGCTGGGGCCCAGGCAAAAATCCAGTGGGGGAATCTGAGATCAACCAGCGCAGGTATGAAGATTCTGCATTCAAACTTTAAATTTGATTCAACTTTGTCATTGTTGTCAATAGCAAATTCACAAATTATATATTATTTGAATGTTTTGGAACATCTATATGACATAAAAAGGATTTACAAATATTTTGTATAAGATGGAGTTACTTAATGCAAGTAACTCTTTGTGACCTACAATGGACTTTTACATGTTAAGGGCAATACACACATACCTGAATTTTCGTACGATAACACAACTGAATCGAAAAACCATGGGCGACAATGGAACATCGACACATCAGACAGAATGAGTGGTGCCAACAAAAAGAGTTTCGACTGGCATTTCAGGTGCATTTTTTTGCAAGGAGAACGTCCAACGAAAACTGTCTCTTTTGAAGACATGAGTAGACGTAAAAGAGCCAGGAAAAAGAGAAACAGGAAAGAAAAAGCTCGACACAAATCCTTTTTTTCTCACATTTTTTGCCAAACAGCACCCTGTGATTAGATACCAACAGAATAAACCACTAGATTTTTTTTTTTTCTACGTGTTCTTTGATTTCTTCAGTCTTTGTCTCGTTTCCCTGTGTGGTGCGGAGTGCATCTGTTGTAACGCAAAGGCATCTTCAGGCAGGGAGCATCACTGCATCAATATTTCCTTGACCCGCACAAGAATCCATCCGAAGATTTGTGCGAATCTCAATTCGGATCGGTGTGGAGAGGTCTTTATCCAGTTTCCAATTTCAGGACTATGTAAATTTGCTTACACTCAAAATAAAAAACAATAAATATCATATTTTAAGGATATATACTGAATATTATAAACTGAAGTAAGTATTAAAACTCCAATAAAGGCAACAATAGATAGAGTATTTTTCTGATCCCTCAAAATTGTAAATGGGAAAAAAAATGAAATAAGGGTTTTTATTGCTTAAAAAATAGACAAAATTGACGTGTTCACGTTGTTCAGATAGATGCCATTTTTGTGGTATTTTTCTTTCTTAATTCTGTTATAGTGTAGATGGCAATATGCACAAAACTGTTGTAAATAGCCAAAAAAATTAAAATAAAAATGATGTGCGTTTTGGGAATATTTGTGGATAGACTTCACTGCTCTACATACTTACTTTTGGAAGAGAATACTCTCTGGGCATTCATATGTAAGAATAATGAAAATGTGATGTATTAAGGGTATAGTTGGGTTGTCATGTAAGCTTTTTGTATATTTAATTTTTTTTGCTCTATATCTCAATTGTAATTTTTTTTATCATGTTTAAACCACTTTTTTTACACTCCACCCACCAACTTCTCTCCACAGTAGAAGTCTTCTTAAATACACTCATTTGGAGACTTTCTGGACTGGGTTGCTCAAAGACCCAAATTTACATTTAGCTCTCATACATGTTGCTAAGTTAAATTCTATGTGAACTTGTGAAATATATTGCTTTCATTACATAATGAAATGTATATAAATAACATATTAATTGTATTTGTATATATCTCACACTGAATTCATTTCTCTTCATCTGTGATTCTGAGTTTCCGAAAGGAATTGAAGGCTTTTTTTCTCTCGAAGCAGCTGTTTGGTCAGTGAGCTGTGTGTATTTGAGTGCATGGTAACCCAAGGCACTGTCAGTTTATCCATTAGTTTTATTCATCATTTATTCCTTCCAATTTCACTATTTCTGGCTTTCCATTGTTCTCATCATCACCTTCATTTTTTCATCCCTTCTTCCAGTACAAGGCAAGCTGAAGTGGAACACAGATCTGTTGGTCATAGAAGAAGGTAGCACCATTGGTTTTTTTATATATATCTCATCAGTAATATAATATGTACCAAATTGCTTGATCTCTTCATTTGTGAAAATATGAGATCAATTTCTATATCATGTGCCGACATTGACTATAGTGTAGAGTCTTTAAACCCTCTGCTACCAGTAATTATAAAACATGTATTCCCAAATTTCACAATTTGCAATGCTACATAGGAGTCTACGGTAAAACGGGATCTGGTTAACAATCCTACATCATATTAAAGATTAATTATCAAGGGTCAAAATTTATATGAAATATTTTGTAAATCAAAGTAAATCTCTAGAGTTGCTAGTTTGCAACTATAACACAATGCCACATTATATGTTTTTCGACATTTAAGTGGTGTATTCACATCATGCACAGACTTAAACTGGAATGCAGTGTTTTCAAAATTTCTTCCGTAAGTCTTTGAAAATTTGCAAACATCCACAGAAAGCAGTGCACACATCAATTGCTTCAATAATAGGACCATGGCCTGTTGCCAATGACATGCACGGCCATTTGGGAAATGGCTTTAGGTGAAACATTGAATTTAAAACTCCACCATATTACATGATTAAAGCAGCCATGAAGTGAGAAACCAAAAAGTGGCATGCGTTTGTACAATAAATATAAACAAGATGGCTAAAGTTTACCCACAAACTTTGATGTTGGCTGGTTTAAAACCATCTTTTTAAAATGTTAAAGTATGTATAGTAATATAAACCAGCCACTGTGGTTTTACTAAGCTGAGAATGGTTGCTATTGTAAGCAGTCTGGTAGTTTTGGAGAAAGCAATGACATAGTATAATGTCTCTATGATTTTCCAAACACTCCGACAGATTTCCCGATTTGGTTACTATGGTAAACTGTTTGGTTGATATTTAACCACGTCTAGAGTCTATACCTTTGCACAGTGGTTGGAATGTTAACTACTGATAACTGTGGTCAGTTTGAAGTTTCTATGTTTAAGTTACAGTTTCCCAAAGTTTGACCCCATGTTAAATCAATGGAAACTTTCACAGCATTCTCTGCAATTTCCCAGAATTCCTTTAGTGGTGCCAGTCTGAAAAAATACAGCAACTCAGGTCACATCAGTTTGGATGTTTTGGCAAAGTTAGCTTGGACGGTCATGGAGGAGATACATTTGAGATTTTTTTTGAAGCAATAGGTTTGGGGCTAAACCTTCCTTTTAGTCTGATTTTATTTGAACCAGAATCAGAAACACATGCCTTTTAATAAGTAGTAGTCTTTTAGGCCCACTCTTAACAATGATGCAGACTTTGTGAACATGAACAAATCTACTTCAGCTCCAAGGAAATATCAGGAGATGCTCAGTGCAACAGACTAATCCAATGTTACCTACCATGATTGTGTGCTTGACAGTTCTGAAATGAGGGGAAACAGGGGGAACAGATCTCTACATAACACAATTAAGTAGCTGTTAAAACATATTGGAGTTTATTATAACCTCAAGATGGTTACTGGGTATTTTACAAGGCTCAACCATATTGGAAATATCATTACCTTCCAATTTGTGGTCAGCCATCTACCCATTCAAAAGTCTATTGTTTACTTTTAGTTTCCACTTCTGTTTCATGATGAACATTCAGACAAGACTAGTGGAAATAAACATGAAAAGATGTGAAACAATCAATTTGAAATGAAGAATGAAGCAGTTTATGAGCTCTTTATTGAGTTTCAAAGGGCTCTGTTAGATTTGGTTTCCTACTAAATGCTCTTCTTTTGTCTTTCCATTCATCATCCTCGTAAACATCCATTCCACTCTTTCCATTTCACCATGAAGCATGAGCTGGTGTCCTTCAGTTGTCCTGCACTCAGAAAACGATGAAATAAATGAAAGAAGGTAAAGAAATAAAACTAGGAAGTGACTTTAAGCTTTTGTTTTGTAAGGAAACGGCATGCTAACAAGCTACCCTTTGTGAGAGAGTGTTGTATAGAGGGGGAGATGGCTGAGTTGTGTTGGTGTACTTCCTCTCTATGGTTTAGTCTTCTTGCCTCTCTGGACAAACTTTGGAGACCACAAACACTTGCAGTCACTTCCGTTGAGTTCATTATCTTTTACAGAGATCAACTGGCCACTTAAGGAACTTGGGTAGCTAGAAATGTAGCTGGAAATGCAATTGGTTAAAATTTCTAGTCACTAACAAGAATTATGACTAACATTTTGATCTGGATCTCAGAACCTAACGAGAGGTGAGAGGCTTAAACTTTTCTCAGCATGTTGATATTTTTTGTTTGCGGTTGATATTCATTTCAGAGAATACCACCATTACTAAATTATCGAACCCTAACTGGTTTAAAATAGCGGTAAACCATTACAGTCTTTGTTTTTAAAGCCTTTAAAAAATTATTACTTTATATTTTGAATAGTTTTCAATACATAAATGTTCATATAATAGTAAGTGTTTACTTTCTCGTATGAATGAAAAAAGTGGAATAAACATTATTAGCTAATCCTTAGAAGTCCTTGCATGCAGTCACACCGGATGTTTTTAATTAAGTAGGAATGACGCAACACAGCTACTATTTCATTGTGATTTCGAATGTAATGTGTTAAAAAGGGATTTAGTTTTGATATTTTGTATTTAAAACAAACACTACAAGAGTTTTAAAATTTTCAAATAAAAAAATAAATAGGAATAAATTAATGTGAGAAAATGCGCAATCGTCTTTCAGTTTCATTTTACAGACCCCAAATCAGTGCCAATAGTGCCATCTAGTGCTAAAAAGAAGGGATAACCCTTATAAATACAAGACCTAGGGTATGGCTTTTGTTTTTTACAAAGTTCTGGCACAAAAAAGCAAAAAGTTTGTGGTTGGCCTGTTTTTTGGGGAATTCTAAATAATCAAGCTTTGAAACAAAAAAAAAAACATTTTAAAGATTTACCAGTGCAAATTATAAAATGGTAAAAAAAGTTAAAATAGACTTCTAAGAGTTAAAATAGTGGCATTTTAATGTTATTATATTGAAAATGTTGTCAAAGTAATAATAATATGTTAATTAACCATGCAAAACTTTTTCTTTGAAATATAATCATAAAAATGGCTAAAACTCAGACTATACAGGTAACCACGGTTGCGATTTTGTTATTATTAACTTCAGAAGTCTGATGTTGTGGCTTCATGTCTGATGCAAAATTGTGTTAATGCAATAATTGAAGAAAATATTACTATAAAAGTAATTATATATATATATATATTTTTGTATAGTTATAGCCTTGAAGGGCTTGCACCAGAGAAGGAAGGAAGGAAAGTTCTGGTACAGTTTGGAGGGGAAGCCAGCCAGGAAGCCAGATGTCCGAAGGAGGAGAGAGGCTCGCTCGTGTCACTGACTGAAGAGGACCCGGACTCAGAGCTAGCTGACCGCAGCAGTCTGGATGGTCAGGTGGGTAGTAACATTGGCTGGGCATGTATGCACTTCATTGAGTTTGGACCATTATATTCTATCTAGAACATTCTTCTCATACATCAATATAAAATTCACCTATTTATTTAGCATTTAGAAATTCGGTCTGAACTCAAGCGCAGCATTTATTTATTTTTTATCAGTTGCTGACCTGAACCCTGTGATATACCCTACGCCTCTTTGCAGTTTACAGAATAACATTGACTCTGAAAGTTAAGAGTTGTCTGAAAAGATCCCAAACTGCTTCAACAAGTTGAACAAATCAGCACAATGCAATGTAGATGCTCACCAAATGGTTAATATGGTGATAACGGTTAGAAAACACAAAGATGCGGGTAGCAGCTATCCATGAAGCTACTTCAGTTGGTATGCTTGAGCTTGTTGCCTTTAGTCCATGCCAGCAAATGTATGAAATTACAGCAAAGTTTATAGTGTTTTTTAGAATAAATTCATGTTCAAAGTCCAGCAAACTAAAGTAAAGGACTCCAATGTACAAAGAAATTCAAATTAATGGGTACCAAACCATGTGGTCAAAACGACTTAACCTTACTTTCTCTTTAAAAGACCTAGTATTTATGTGCACCTAGTGGCCAGGGTGAAAATAAACCGAATGGCTAATGTGTTTGAATTTGTTTCATAAATGACACGCTCATGTTATTGTGGCTAGATGCATTGGGACTTCACATATTATACTTCACATTATTGGAGCAAAGTTCTTCTGAAAACGAGGTGTGTGAATGTTCTAATTAGTTCATGATTTTTTTTTCATATCATTCAGATCAGAAGTAACTAGTAACTGACATTTGGAGTGAGTTTTTTTTTTTTTTTACCTTTTTAACCATTACTCAAGTAAATAATTTGATTGTTACTTTTTATTGTTATTTTGGATACTCTAGCGGTTTCTAGAGCACAAGAGTAGAGTTGTGTTCTTCACGTGTTCATCACAATATCCAGTTGTGTTATTAGGTTTACATACCAATTATCGGTTTTTACAGAAATATGAACGATAACGCAAAAGCATTGGATAGTGGTCGGTTATTTTGACCTGTTAACGTGCACAAAAACTGACACAAAAGGGTTTGAGTGGCTGGTACCCACTGTGAAACACGGAGGTGGGTCACTGATGTTTTGGGGAGAGCTCCAAAGGCACAGGAAGTTTAGTTATCAAAGAATACTGGAGGAAAATTTAAACTCATCAGCCCGGAAGCTGCACATGGGACGTTACTGGACATTCCAACAGGACTTAGTCCAAGTCCACGTGGTTTTACCAGAACAAAAAGGTTTTGGAGATTCTCAGTCTACTCACCTCAATTTCATTAAACCTTCCCAAACCGTCAGGTTACTTCTGATGAGATGTATTTCACACTATTCAAACGGTTTTATTCTTGTATCATATATGGTCTGCATTTTTGTAGATTTTCAGTAGCTTTCTTACATACATGTTTTTCTTTCTTTTTTGTTGGCTCATAGAAGTCAATTCTGCCTGGACGAAGATGTGTCTCACATTCACAACCAATCCTCACCAAGTCAGTGTCTATGGTGGCCATAAGTCAGAAAGACTTGGACGGTGAGCAAAAATTTGTTCTGTTTACCAAACTCTGTCTCGTTGTGGCACTTTAAGCTCTGTAGCACTCAAATACCATTTCATCTGCAGAAAAAGCTTCTAGTTCTACGTGGTGCAGAGCTTAGACTGCGTACTTAAGACAAAAATCAAAACTTATCACACACTGACCACCACTTCCTGTCATGTCTAACACTTAATGTTGTCGTCCTGGGATCCCTATACCACAAAAATATCCGGTGTCTAATGGGTTTGTTAAATCCAGAGTGTCATGGTCCTGTGGTGTCACTAAGCGGGAGCTAACATTTATTCAAGCGCCCAAATTTTAATCACTATGCTTTCTTTGATTTTTTTTTTTTGCCCATGTGAACCCCAGCAATTGGAAGGCCACGACCCAAGCGACGAATCTCCTTCTCCTTCAGCATCTCACCCATGCTTCCCAAATCTAAAACTCTCTTTTCTATTGGCTCTTCATCCAGTGATGAGGAGGAGGCAGTCAGTAAGTAAAGTAGTTTCCCACAGTGCCTAGCATGGCTCCATGCCCGAACCCTAATTAATAGTATTAATTTAATTCCACTTCCTTTTTTTAACTTCTTGGATTTTTTTTACATTATTATTTTTTTTCTCCTCCCTAGCGTTTGTAAGTGGTATTCCTTGTACTTTGAAATGGTGTTTATTTAGATGTATCTTCACTGTAGTAAATTAACAACATTACATTAAAATAACGTAAAGTATGTTTTGAAAATCTGCATGTGATTTGCATGTTTAATGTTGCATTAATTACTCATAGGAAAAAAATAGCTGAGTTCAAAGGGCAACAGGGACATTTTCTCGAAATATTTCCACCATAAAACCTTGGAACTTTATGTACAAGTACATTATAGTACATTAATAGGAATTTTTGTCTGTTAAATTACTTGGGACAGAGCATGAGGCACTAGTTTAATTAGTAAATATGAACATGAACAGTTTTTTTGCAGTTGACAAAGCCTTCTCTCTTCCTCTCAAAGCAGCTAAGCTCAGTATTTGCTCAATTTGATCGTTCTTCTAAGGAGGTTTTTTGCAGTGTGCAAACCTTTCTGCTCCATATTATACACATTTTTCCTCAAATTATCATCCACATTGGTATTGGTCATCTGGGAACAGTGTATTGTCATTTTTTTCTGTGGCAAATATGTCACTTTTATTGTATTGCAATGCACTAAAGTTAATTGCATAAGTGTCACCAATAGAGGATCAATATTTTCCTCACACCTTCCAAAACATACACATTTTATGTTGTTGTTAAGAGTCATGCTTTTGTGGTTGGAATACAATTATATTTGAGTTTTCATTACTTAGTAATTTTTTAATATAATAAATACCTTGTTTTTAAATGATGTAATAACCCACTTGTCTTTTTTTACTGTTATGCAAGAATCACACTTCAGGGGTGGTCAATTGTGTGTATTTTTGTTTGCTTTGCTGTGTATCTGTTATCCTCATTTGATTTGGAATGTAATCATTTCTTTTCTTTCTTTTCAGGATTGGGATCATTAACGAGTACCTCTGGATCATTGGAGTACAGGTAAAAGTCTTGGCTATTTTACTTAGTTGTAACATCTGATTTGCTTTGCTGTGTTACACCTTGCCTGCTCAAGGCCTATGAACACGCCTAAACATTTTTCAATGTTGAATAATTTAAAAATAATAGAGCATTTATGTCTTTAATAAAAAGACACAAAATTTGTTTCATGGCAAACAAACCGTGGATGTTTTTTCACGCAAAAGACTTGAAAAGACACCACAGTTGGATGCGTCCAATAGTTTCGACAAGGGAGGAAACAATGTGTAACCTCCTTCACTTGCGAGTTAAACTCTGTTTTTAAACAGTTAATTAAAAATGCAACAATGAGAAAGTCCAATGCAATGACGCTTTTCATAAATCTCTCTATGTGATTAGAAGCAAAAGATGCATCATTTGTGTCATTCTCTCCAACAAATTAAAACTCATTGAAAGAGTTTGTCTGGGAGTCATTTTTGCAATGACGGGGAGTTCCCAGTGTAAGCCAATCACATTCTTTTAATGGCTTGTGAAAAAGACAAAAAAAAGCCATTTTACCAGAGTGTGATTGATGGTCTGGTGTGAATAGCCTCATTAGCGGACATTATAATGTTTCTGTTCCAATATCGGAAGCGAAAAACTTTTCTAGCATAGCTCTGAAACTGTAGTCATGGTTCAAAATGTGTCTTTTTTTTGTTGTTGTTTTTTTGTTTTGTTAAGTATATCAGAAGAGGATCCAGGGCCCTTGCGAACAGACAGCGAAGGCAAAATCAGTGGAACCAAAGTGAGCAGAACATTCAGTTACCTCAAGAGCAAGATGAGCAAGAAGAGCAAGGTGGGTCCAAAAGTGACAGTTTCTTAAATTCATGACAGTACGTCTGGCTTTAAATCCCATGCTTATCTTAATTTGTATTTTTTTTTATATCAAATTGGTTTGATTTGGATGAGGATAAATGCATGAATAAATAAATAAATAATATTTACCTCCATGAATTTTTTTTATAGAAATATAGTTGCAAAGAAATAAATGAATAAATGCTACTTCAATGCATAGATTTTTCATATTTTCTTCTTTAATTGTTCTATTCCCATATGTGTTTCTTTAGGTAGCTCTGAACGTACAATAAAATAAGAGGAAAATGAGAAATACATTTTTAAATCTTTTTTTTTTCACTCACTTCGCCTTTGTTTAGGCTAGTTAATAAGGATTGTGTGTATAAACCACAAAAATTGTCAAAAAACTTCTATTCACTGATACTTGACCTCTTCCAGATTGTCTTCTGTTTCATTGATCCTCTGTCCTTTAACTTCTGTGGGTTTCTTCCACTGTGGTTTTTCTCTGTGGTGATGATGCCGTAAAAGCTCTCGGAAATACTTTGTTATTTGCTCTTACGGCCATTTTTCTACACAGACTTTGTGTCGCTCTTGAGCACAAAATAGAGAAGTTCAACAGGAAGTCGAAACGAGTTGCGGTCTCCAGAGCTCTGTTCAGATGCACTCACAGTCACTGGCATCCACTTGCAGATTTAATGTCTCTGCAGTTGTTTGGAGAGTATACATATGTGGTGATGTTGAAACATATTTAAGAGGTTTGCTTGAGTCATAGTCACCAATAAATATAATGGGAAATGATTGTAAGTAAGCATGATGATAGATGGGTGTATAAGGTGAACCCAGTCATTCAATCAAACACCACACAAACAACAAGGTGCTAAAGGGAGGGCTTTACAGTAAAAGGAAGTGCGCTGTGTCTTTAAGATGAGCCTAAATGTGAAAGACGACAGAAAGAATGTAAGATTTGCAGATTCAAGTCACTTCCTCTGTGTGAATCGGCTGGTCTCTATCATGGGAATGTGTGTTTTGATTCAGACAAATAGACCCTCATCTGCTTGTGTTTGAACGGGTTAACTGCTTCCAGGATGTCCATGCTGTCTCGTAGGTTTTTACCACAGGGTCGCTCACTGAAGATCAAGAATGCTAGTGTGGTTGAGGTAGGACTATATAAGCAAAGACCCATTGTTTTCCCTCATCACATAATGCGTGAGATGTTTGTGGTAAAGACTTTAAGATTGATAATAAACAAATTGTTGTTGGTGTGCTTGGCAACTACTTTGAAAATTGATTTTTCTTTCATTTGGAGGGTACTGTGATTTAGTTCTTGCACTTTGACCCTCTTTCTCCATCCAAGCCAAATTTGAGAGTGTATTGAATGCACAAAAAACTGGATATGACCCATCTCTTCATTAGCCTGAATCCTAAATTTCGTTTGAATGTCGAAGCGTTTTATGGTTTCATGGCTTCTCGCAAGTTGGAATTCTATCTTACTCAAATTTTGCTCACAGACAAACAACCTGCCAATGGGAGCATTGGGGGTTGTGAGAAAAGCTACCACACTAGATCACTGAAAGGGTCCCTTGGGAGAAAAAAAAATCACTGCTTGGTGGCGCTTGGTACACACCTTTATAAAGACATCACAACAACAGTGAAGAAGAAGAATAGGATAAAATATAACTGCAAAGGAGTTATACAGGGCCAAGATTTAGTAAAAACTAATTCATGGGGCTGAGAGATTAAATGAAGACACTTTTTCAAATATTGAAAATGTTAAATTCAAATGGTAGCTGTAATATTGAAATGGTTATATGAATTTACCCTCATGGTTATGGTTTTATGGTTATATCTTCACCCCCATTTATTCAACGTATTTTCTGGGTTTTCTTTCTTTAGGAAAAGGAGAAGAATAAGGAGCGTGAGCGAGATGCCAAAGACAAGGAGCGGAGAGCCTCCAATGGCCATCTCTTCACTGCCGTCATGACCACACCTACAGTCCCCTGCCAGCAGTGTAACAAACTCATCAACACTAAAGATGCTTTCCTCTGTACTAGTAAGAGCACACCCGTTTTTACATAATCTTATTGTTTTTATGTCTACTTTTAATTTTAATCCCACACTCTGGCTAATATTTATCTCCACTACTATTCACTCCGCTGCATTTACATTGTGTTCTCAAAATAATGTTTTCTTCTACCAATTCTTTCAAATGTCAAATCTTTTTCCTGAATCCCTTTTCTATGCAATACCTCTATATTTTTTTCTTGAGAGATATCACAAGATCTATTAAAGTATTTTATAAAATGTCTGTAATAGTAATTTGGGAAATTATATTTAAAAAGAAACATGCTTTTTTCCCTTATTGTTGGTTTCATCTTTTAAATCATCTCTGGCAACTGATGACCCCTGCATCCTTCAATTTTAAAAGAAGCTGCATTTTATATTGTACTGCACTGTACGCATGTAAAATGTCATGGCTTAAACGTAAAACTTACACTAAGCCATAAATGTAACATTTAACATGAGCATCGTGCACATAATTGATAATAAAACAGGGTTTTGGTGGAGTCTTAATTAAAAACCCAAATTTTAGACTTTGAACAGTCTTAAATGTAATTACATTCGCTGTTCTAAGTCTTAAATAATTTTTCACAGGTCTTCATTTTCCAACACACTTCAGATTGAATGTGCTTGAGATTTCCCAGCTTGCACCGCATGAGCCTGCACATTTGGTTGTTTAACAAAGAAGGCGGCCGTAGCAACCACAAGTGGTCATTTTTGTCATTTACAAAGGTTTTAATGATGAAAACAACCATTTTGTGTTAGTTTTCAGGAGAAAAAATTCAAATACAAAAAAATGCTAGTTTTACTTGAACAATGCACAACGGATTCAGTCATGGGACAAACTCTTCAGTATATATGAATACGTTATTGAAATCACAAAAAAATGCTAGTTTTACTTGAACAATGAACGGATTCAGTCATGGGACAAACTCTTCAGTATATATGAATACGTTATTGAAATCACAAAAAAATGCTAGTTTTACTTGAACAATGAACGGATTCAGTCATGGGACAAACTCTTCAGTATATATGAATACGTTATTGAAATCACAAAAAAATGCTAGTTTTACTTGAACAATGAACGGATTCAGTCATGGGACAAACTCTTCAGTATATATGAATACGTTATTGAAATCACAAAAAAATGCTAGTTTTACTTGAACAATGAACGGATTCAGTCATGGGACAAACTCTTCAGTATATATGAATACGTTATTGAAATCACAAAAAAATGCTAGTTTTACTTGAACAATGAACGGATTCAGTCATGGGACAAACTCTTCAGTATATATGAATACGTTATTGAAATCACAAAAAAATGCTAGTTTTACTTGAACAATGCACAACGGATTCAGTCATGGGACAAACTCTTCAGTATATATGAATACGTTATTGAAATCACAAAAAAATGCTAGTTTTACTTGAACAATGAACGGATTCAGTCATGGGACAAACTCTTTATAGAACAGTATATATGAATACGTTATTGAAATCACAAAAAAATGCTTGTTTTAAAAGAACATTTCAGACAATTCACAAGCCTTGTGTATGGCACATGTTTATAGGTTTAAAAATGTACAAAAAACTACAAGTTCTGCATTTGCTGATCCTTCAGAACCATTTGGTTCCTATTCTGAAGTTTTCAAGCGTTAATAACAAATGGTATTTCAGGAACCAAAACATTCACATGTCAAATTAATTCTGTTCCTTTGTCTAGAACTCTGGGACTTTTTAAAATTTTCATTAGATGTCATTTTTCAAGCTACAGGTATTATTTACATTTTAGATAGCTTGCATGCAATGGTTTTTTTAATAGTGATTTATATTTCATAGATTTTATAGTTTATTTATGTCAGTTTGTTAAATATACATATGTTTGATGTAAGTCTTATTTCATTTTTAAATGTCTTAAAAAGGTCTTTAAAAGTCTTAAATTTGGCTTAAAGGACACAATTAGCAAACTAAAGCAGTCAGTGTGTTCCTCTGCGAGCTATGGTCACATGATTTTGTTAATCTTACACCCAACAGCAGCACAACACTATCACCTAGAAGACGTAATAGCAGAGATTTTATATTTAGGAGGTCAAGATTAGTGGCTGGGTTTGGACGGTTTAGAGCTTCTTTTAAGAGGATTTTTTTCCGTTCTAATGAGGTCCTCTTTAAAAACTAAAGTTGTATTCTAATCATGCAATTAGTATTTAAAACAAAAATGTTCGCACCGGTTTCAGAAGAGTTTACCGGTAAGTCACTAGCATCTAATATCTTTTTTTTAGTTTGACCGTGTATGGTGTTTTTGGTACTTCCTCTTTTACTGCTGCTTTTGAGTTTGTTTGTTTTTTGCATGGAGAGTGTCTCACAGGAAGTGGGTTAAATCCATTATATTCCATAGAGATAGCTAGAATGAAAAGTTTGCCTGTCTGTGATTGCAAACAACGCTCATGCAGATTGGAGCTGAGAGACATTGCTGTAAATGACAGTAATGGGAATGTGCCGTAATGTCACAGTGAATAGAAGTGCGTAGGGGGGAAAAATAAAAGTAAAAACTTTGTCTCTCAACCCAGTCAGGCCTTACACAATGTTGCATCACTCTGTTGCTCCACCCAAACACAGCTGTTCTCAGACACCTCACTCGCTATGATTATTGTTCTCGGAGGATGTGCAGGCAGACGCATTACCATTTCCTCTCCAGACCCACAGTCACAACCAAGCATTTGGTTGTTCAGTTCTAAAATGATATTTCAGCTTATATTTTCATATGTGTGCACTTTAATAAATCTATAAAAAAATTAGGGCTCAAGGACTGAGGGTGTGTAGAACCGTATTGTAATTGCTCAGAGCCTAAGCAATGTTTGAGGGCATGAATGTGTTCAAAAAGTCACAGATTCAGACACATAAGAACTTGTAAAAAATTAAAAAAGACATCTTCTTAGGTTCAAAAAATGGGTGTGGCAAAATGGCTCTATAGCTCCACCTAACGCAGTTGTACATAAACTAAATTCGAAGCACATGCGTAGTGTACCAATACTTAAATATAAGTGCTATGGATTGTGTTTCCAAACACGGCAGGAAGTCAACTATTTTTTGTAAACTTACAAAAAAAAATGGCCACTTTTGCTTCTGTTGTACTTTAAAGAGACTCCTCCTAGAGCTTTCATGTCCAAACTCCATTAGTCGTATTTTAAGGCATATTGGATGGTAAATTGCGGAGCTTTTTGACTGTCAAAAAGTAAAAATTTTCACAGAAACATGAAGTTACTAAAAACTCAGACATGTAAGTTCCAATCGGGCGAAATTACAATTGGAATTTTTTTTGTTGGAAATACCTGAAATTTGGAACTTGTGTAAGGGACTAAAACCCACAAAAAATGGATTAAAGTGAGTTTACAAAACAGGAAGTCAGTTTTATTTAATGTTCTTGAAAAATGTAGTACAATTCTTCATACTTTAACGAACCCCTTCTAGAGATTTTATGTGATCACTATGATACTCCGGAAGTCGATGTTAAGTTTGAAAGGTTAGTGCTTGGCGGTCTTCTGAATTTTTTGATGTTGCGCCAATTAAGCAGGAAACCTATAGATTTTGCGGCTTTAATTAATGTTTATTTTGAGATAAATAACTTTTTTCAGTCTAGATTATTATTTAAATTAAAAATCAAAGTCTCAAAATAAATTACTAATCTACTAATGTTGTGTACTTCAAGAAATCTATTGTTAAAATGTTTAAACTATCACTTATTTGGATCATTTGTTTACGCTCGGTTACTAGTTTCAAAGAAATGTTTTTTCCTGTGAGGGACTTTCATTAGATATTAAGAAACATATAACCTAGTTTTAAATCTGTAGGTTTTTTTTAAGTCTAGCAGACATTGATATCTCATGAACATCACACAACAGACAGCTTTAGCATTTAGCACGGTTAGCATATGTTAGCTTCGCAAATCTGTCATATTTGAAACAACCAGTTAGCGGTGTTGTGACTTAGTTTTGATATTAAGCATCCTGAAATTGCAATATTACTTTGATTTCATTAAATTATCTTTAAAACGTAGCTTAGTGTGCTATTCTTAAATGAGTTTGTGGCTAACGTTGTGCACTTCAGCTCGCAGAGGAGCAGTCTCACAGGAAAAAGACTGATCTCCTACATGAAAAGGGAAGCAGGAAATGTCTCATTTTTCTTGGTGCCACTTGCAGTAATTTGCAGTTCCTGGCATTTTATTTTGGACATAATCCAATGAAAAAATTCATTTGAGAGGACCATAAAGCATGCTTTTTGTTTTTGCTTTCAGATTGCAATGCACAGGTTCACAAAGCCTGCAAGGAGAGTCTTCCTGTGTGTGCTAAGGTCAAAATGAAGGTAAGTTCCTTTATTTAAAATATTTATCTTATTTTTAACATGTATCTCTCATGCATATAGCATGACCCTTTAATGGCAAACAGTTAATCTGGTTAGATAAAGATGTCATTTTTATTTCTTTCAGCAGCAGAAACAGCAACAAACCGTTACAGATTCCGCCTGCACACCTAGCGTCACACTTAGAAGTAAAAGTAAATTCCACCCATAATTTTTGTTGTATTCTTATTTGTAAACAAAAAGCTCATTATATGATTTAAATTCTGCTTGCAGCTCTCCCAGCACGAGAACGTCCATGGTCCACCATTTCTGTTCCGGATGAGCAACCTACTCCTCTAGTTCCTCCACCTCGAAAAAGCCCCAGCAGTATCATGTCTTTTAACAGCAACCCACTTTCCAAGAGCCTTTCCATTAATAACATAGCAGGGTAAGTGCCCATGAAGCCAACAACAAACAGATGTGGTCGTGTTTAATGTTTTTCAAGGATTTTAAAGGCATTAAAACATGCAGAAACGAATTGTCATTTTAATCTCAGACAAATGGATGATGCTCCTTTAAAGAAGTTCCTATCCCAGTCAACAGACTCTCTTCACAAGACGAGTAAAGTCACAGAGTCTACAGAATCTCTTACTGATGAAGGTATGTCAAATACCTATTTATTTATTTATGAGCACGATTTACTACTTACTGTGTTTATATATGAAATGGGAAAACCCCTTACCAATTCATTGGCTCCCCATGGAAGAGAAATGTCACAAAATCTGAGAAAGCAAATAATTTCATCACACAAAAAGGTGAACGTTACAAAAACATCAGCAAAGCTTTGAAAAAGTGACTCCACGGATGTTTCGTAAGTGTTTTCTTTTCGTCCCTGCGAGGATATTAGCTTTGTGTTCTACTAAATAGCTTCAGGTTTCACTTGGTTTTCCAGATTCTAAAATATTGAATTTTTTTATATAAATAAAATCGTTTGAGAAGGATTTCTAAAAGACTCATTGTGTTTTATATGTGCCAGGTACAGAGATGATGGACAGTCAGTTGATGGCTGAATTTGAAGCTGACGCCAAAGAGCTAGAGGCAGATTCGTGGAGCTTTTCTGTGGACAAGAAGTTTCTCAAGCAGCTTAAAAAGGATGTTGTCAAAAGGCAGGATGTCATTTATGGTAAGCAGTATTTTCACCTTTAAAGCATACTTTTAATTTGATCCGCAGTAACTCTTGCCTTTTCTCTCCACCAGAACTCATTCAGACCGAAATGCACCATGTGAGGACCTTGAAGATCATGGCTGATGTGTATAGCAAAGGGCTTCTGAGAGAGGTTCAACTGGAACCCCAGACTGTCGAGAAGATGTTTCCCATGTTGGATGACGTTCTAGACTTGCACACAAAGTTCTTTGCACAACTTTTGGAAAGGAAGAAAGAATCAACGATCCAGGACGAGGGCTGTTTTGTAATTCGAAAGATCGGAGACGTGTTGGTGACTCAAGTAAGCTGGAGCCAACACTACTTCTGTAAAGTTGATTTCTAAGCAACTGTCCCAACAATCATTGTTCCTCTCTAGTTCTCAGATTCAAGTGCTGAAAGAATGAAGAAGGTCTATGGGAAATTCTGCAGCCGACACAATGAAGCTGTGAACTTCTACAAGGAGCTCCACACCAAGGATAAACGGTTTCAAGCTTTCATCAAGGTAATTTTGGAAGATTCTATCTTTTCTTTTTTCATCTTGTTAATTTAAAATGGATCACATCACATTCTGTTTCCCAGAAAAAGATGAGCAGCCCTGTCGTTCGACGGCTAAGCATCCCTGAGTGTATATTGTTAGTCACACAACGCATCACAAAGTATCCCGTGCTACTCCAGAGAATACTGCAGCACACGAAAGGTGGGTGTTACTCTACGGTGCCTGTAGTGTTTCTCCCCCGTTCTGAATGAACTGGTGGTAATGGTATTTCATCGTAGAAAATGAAGAGGACCATGCAGATGTAAGCCAAGGTCTGAAGCTGGTGAAAGAAGTGATCGCTGCAGTGGATAATAAAGTGAATGAACACGAGAAGAAAAAGAAGCTTAAGGAAGTATATAGCCGAACCGACAGCAAGTCCATCATGAGGATGAAAAGCGGACAGATGTTTGCCAGAGAGGATCTGTTGCGTGGGCAGAAGCTAATTCACGACGGGCCACTACAGCTCAAGAATTCAGCTGGCAGACTCAAGGGTGAGAACCACTGCTGTGGCTTAAGATCTCTAAGAAAAGCACTAGGAAATTCATAGCAAACTTCGATCAATCTTCTGACCACAAGCAGAAATCAAATTTAAGCAAGGATAAAGCAACACCATGACTACACTCCAAAGTTACCCTAGCAATAAATGATGGGATGTTCACACGTTGTATTTAGAGTGTTATTTGGTATGATGATCAGAAGGCACGCTCATTTTTGGGCCGGTTTGCACATTGACAAGTTTAAAAAAACATAAAACATGTACTTAAGAATGGTACAATACTAGAAAACCATCCCACTCTAAACTTGGCAACACCCAAGCAACCACTCAAATTAGCTTGCCTACATGGTACAATTCTAGAAACCATCATACTCTAAACTTGACAACACCCTAGCAACCACTACATGGTACAATTCTAGAAAACCATCACACTCTAAACTCGGCAAACACCCTAGCAACCACTCAAATTAGCTTGCCTACATGGCACAATTCTAGAAACCATCATACTCTAAACTTGACAACACCCTAGCAACCACTACATGGTATAATTCTAGAAATCCATCACACTCTAAACTAGGGAACACCCTAGCAACCACTCAAATTAGGTTGCCTACATGGTACAATTCTAGAAAACCATCACACTATAAACTTGCAACACCCTAGCAACCACTCAAATTAGCTTGCCTACATGGTACAATTCTAGAAAACCATCACACTCTAAACTTGGTAACACCCTAGCAACCACTCATATTAGCTTGCCTTCGTGGTACAATTCTACATTAGTCTATCGTCATAGAAACACATCACAGTATTTTTTTTTTATATTTTTCTGATTTATTCATTCCAGATGTGCAGGCACTTCTGCTGAGGGATGTGATTGTGTTCCTCCAGGAGAAAGATCAGAAGTACATATTTGCATCTTTGGTATGTTTATTGTACTGACCACTAATTGAAACCATCGAACACCAGTAATACTTTTTTTTTTTGTTTGGATGCCTGATCATAACATGTATCTTCTCTGTTCTCAGGACCAGCGCTCTACTGTCATCTCCTTGCAAAAGCTCATCGTCAGAGAAGTGGCCAATGAAGAGAAAGGTCTCTTCCTGATCACGGCCGGCATCGAGAAGCCAGAGATGGTTGAAGTGTACACAAGCTCCAAAGAGGAGAGGAACACGTGGATGCAGCTCATTCAGGAGGCCATGCAGTGCATGTATGTCTCTGAAAGAGTACAGAAGCTTTTTCACTGATGATATCAGTACTTTTTTCTTTCTTTTACGTTCTTAAAGTGTAATAATAATAGTGAAAAAGTGTCAAGAGTGCCTTTTAAGCCTCTTAAGGACTCCATACTGTAAAACGATACGAACACAACAGTTCATGAGACATATAAAGTAGGAATAAAACAGGGAAGAGGGCAACTAAAAACTGGATGGCTAGTTTGTAATGTTTAATTGTGACATTTAAAAGCATTTTTATATGTAAAATGGACTGGTTGCCAAGGTAGAGTTTTAGGTTGCTATGGAGGTGACGACATACAAAGTTATACAGTATATCCCCATCCCCAATTTGGTTGCCATGGTAAACAATCTGGTTGTTATGGAGGGATTATAACGTGTTCTCTGGCACTTTAAATTACATAAACAAACATCCATGTTTTTAACATGTACTAAGAAAAGTTGGGATAAAGTTTGGTTGCTAGGGAGCTGTTATACTTATTTTTACTATTGCTAACATAAACAAACCTTCATTTCTCCATGTTTCATCTTGAAGATATTTTTGTGTGTCATTTTCCATTTATTTTGGAAATATTTTCCATTTATTTTTTCTAACAAGTTAAACCACTCTAGAGCCTGTGGTTCAAATACTTTGATACTGAAAACCTCAATAAGTGGTGTCACTTTCTATGAATTTCTCTGTTATCGAATTACAGAAAGTTTGACCCCATGTTAAGTCAATTTTCCAGATTTCCTTTAATGGTTCCAGTCTGAAAAGAAATAGCAAAACGAGTCAGACCAGTTTGGATGTTTTTGTAAATCTGATATAGCAATGCCGTATTCAGAAGGCTCTGATGTTGATGGTTAAAATATAAATTATTAACAAATGTACTTACATTTTAATAGTTTAAGATCTAATATGTAAGCTAAGTATTCTCAGCTTGAAGTAAAATAACTGCGGAAAGAGGCATTTTTGTCTCAGATAGAGTTGACAGTCTTTCTTTACAGATTCTCAATTTCCTTTAGGGAGCGAGACGAAGATGAAGGTGTCCCCAGTGAAAACGAGGAAGACAGGAGACTTCAGGAAATCAAAGTCAAGGAGATGAGAGGTACGGTCTTCCTTTCTTTACCTGAAAACACTGATATGTTTTGCTCTAGCGAGGTTATGTCTGGGTTTAGAGAATATATAATTTATGAATTTATAATTTTCATAAAAATGTTTGTCTTTTTAAAAAGAAATACTTATCATAAAAATAATTTTTGCTGAAATCTTGGATGATTTAAAATGACTCTTCCCAAACATCTTCGCCTCATTGTAATCCTTGAACTTTCAACGTATTCATGCAAAAGTTTGCTCGGGGAAAGGGTTTAGGATTAGTATAATTGGTTGGAAACAAAAATCTGCTATTTAAATATGAGCATTCCTCCACAGATCAGCTCCATAAGAGAGACGAGCAGATTTTGACATTGCTGGAGGAGAAAGTGAAGCTCTTCAGGGACATGTGTGAGTGTCCTTTACCAGAAGACTCTGGGCTTCGAAACAGAATGTTCTTCCGGGCCACACCTGACGACATCACCAAAGGAGAACCCATCATGAAGGATGCTCTGAAAGAAGGTGATTGTAAAAGAATAGAAACTAAAGGGAAGGTTTTTGTTAAATATAGATAGAAAATGGTTGATTTTCATAATTGTGTCGTAGAATACATTTTTTTTTCAATAGAAAAAGAGGTTTGTCCCGACACGTGGTTGCTGCTTTACATGCATTTAGTTAAAATTTTCAACAAAATTACATTTGTTTAGTGAGCAAAATATCACATATCATTGTAAACTAAGGAAAAGGTGTGTGAAAAATTAATTTTTGCTGAGGAAATCATACCTTTCCAGATTCCCATATTAGGTGAACCAAATTCCAGACAAACACCCCACAGCTGTTAAATATATAATAAAAGCAGCATGAACACAAATATAAACATTAATATTAGAGCTGATATTAATAATCACTGTTGTTATAGGTACCGTCCTTCTACATGTTGATGTATTTTTTGTCTTTGTAGTTTTCAATTTGTTTTGATGCCATTGCAGTTGTAGTTGCTTTGTAGTTGTTGTTGTTTTTGTTGTCTTTATTGTGGTTGTTTTGCTGATTTTTTTCATTTTTAATGTTTTGTAGTTGTACTGTTTTCTTTGTTGTTGCAGCTGGCATAATTTATGTACTTGTCATCTTTGTAGTTGTGCTGCTGCCTTTGTTATTGTTGTAGCTATTATTGTAATTGTTGTCTTTGTAGTTGTTGTTGTAGTTGCCATTATTGTGGATGTACTTGTTTGGGTCTTTGTAGTTGTTGTGTTGCTGCCATTGCTGTTGTATTTGCTTTTGCTGTTGTAGTTGTTTTGCTGCTGTTGTTTTCAATATTATTGTGGTTGTATTTGTCTTTGTCCTTGACGTCTTCACTGTTGTCGTTGTTGAAGTTGTCATTTTTATGTACTTGTCATCTTTGTAGTTGTTGTGCTGCTGCCTTTGTTATTGTTGAAGATATGTTGCTACAATTGTAGTTAATGTACATGTTTTCTTTGTAGTTGTTGGCTCGCCCCTATAGTTGTCATTGTTTTTGTTGTAGGATGCATTCTTTGTGGTTGTTGTGTTGCTGTAGTTGTTATTGTGTTTTTTGTTGTTGTTATAGTTTCCATTCCTGGTAATGTTCTTGTCGTCTTTCTTGCTGTAGTTGCCATTATTGTTGAGGTACTTGTTTTAGTCGTGTTAGTTGTTTTGCTGGCATTGCTATTGTAGTTGCTGCCTTTATTGTTGATGTTGATGCAGTTCCTTCCTTCTTTGTAGTTTTTGTTTTAATATTGTAGTTGTTGCCATTGTTGCGGTTGTTGTCTTCATTGTAGTTTTTGTAGTTGGTGATTTAGATTTGAGTTTGCAAGACTCTACAAGTGGACTATTTTCAAGTTGATTATTCAAAAATAAATGTAAAAACACATTCAGTTAAAACAAATTATTTTGTTTAGGGTGGTGTTTGAAGATTTGCCAAGTCACAATAAAAAGCTAACAAATACTACTCTTGATTGGCATTTGAAAGTGCTGTCTGTGTGAAAGATGTTTCAGGTTTGAGACGAAGGCTTGGCTTTGAAGGTGGAGTGACGGATAGATCTCGCCTCAGTTCTTCCAGCAGTTGTTTATTAGTAGAAGGTGAACACAAGTGCAGTCAATACTCGGGGCTGAAGCGGATAATGGATTGCTTTAATATAGCAGCTCAGGAAAGGGAGGGAGTATTGATTACTGTCACATCGGGGCTTTCTCTAAGATCTCGGATTGTTGCCGTTGCTCGGGGGATTCTTCCATAAGTAAATCCTAAAAGGGCAAATCTCAAATAATATTCTCTGTATGTGCAGTCGAGACGCTGCAGGGCCTGGTGAATGATGGTCTCGGTGGTGTAAGGCAGGATGGTGCGTGTGCAGCGGGACCTGTGACTTTGCCCCGACGAGCGGAAACATTCGGAGGCTTCGACAGTCATCAGATTAACATCTCAAAGAGCAAAGGTGGGGATGGACGTTCACTTGTGTGTGGGAGTGTGACAATAACATACTGCGTGTGCTCTCCAGCAGATGGAGACAAAGAGGAGACGGAGGAGTCCGCTGAGCTCCGCAGAACTGAGTCAGATGGTGTTTTAAAGAAGGTAGGTACCTCTCAGCAAACACAAGAACGTTTCCGAAATGTGGGACTAAACTTAAGAACTGAACTAGTTTAAAATGTATTCTGCTGCTCACTATTGCAGCATCTTGTTTCTGATTGCAGCCTGTGGATTGCTTTTCAGATTATTGATTCTGTTTACAGTATGTGCAGCGTATTGACTCTGTTTCTATGACCCACAGACAAGCAACGCCAGTCCTCTGCTCCTGCTCAGGAGGAACAGCGAGGTCAGACCATGATTTTAAGCTCACATCAATCTACGTAATGGAATACAATGTTCATAGTGAAAATGTGACCAAAATAAATGATGTTCACTATTAATTTTTCAACCCACAGCAGGTTCTACAAAGTGTCGTTCACCTTCATGACCTTCTGAGCACACTACAGGTGAGTCTTCCTCTATTTCTGGAAGTGACCGCATAAAAAGCATGATATCCTGCTGCAAAACCACTGTTCAACCAATCAGATTTAAGAGTACAGTTGATGTGAAGGAAATGAATGCATCCATGTGATTGTTTCCTCGTTCCAGGCTGTTGTGGTTCAGCAGGACAGCTTTATGGAAGAGCAGCGGCAGGCCTTTCAGGAGCGCCCCCACCCGTCGTCTCGTCACCCGTCTGTCTCTTCATCCTCCTCTTCCTCCTCCACATCATCCTCATCCCGACCAGGCTCGCTCATTGAGCAAGAGAAGCAGCGCTCACTGGAGAAGCAGCGGCAGGAAGTGGCCAGCCTCCACAAGCAGCAGGCGGCACATGCAGAGGAGAGGCGCCGCAGGGAGAGAGAGTGGGACGTTCGAGATAAAGAGCTTAGTCGGAGAGAGAGTCAGCTTCAGAAGCAGGAAGAAGAGCTGCAGATAAGGACCAAAGAGCTGGAGGAGGAGAAACAAGAGCTGCAGGTGAAGAAAGAGGAGTATCAGCGGGACCTGGCACGGCTGAGGGATGCCCAGAAGAGGCTGGAGAGGGAGAGAGAACAAGCACAAAAGGACTCGGAGGTGAGGAGCTTGAAATGTCATGCTCTGATTAGTCAGAACCTTTAACGGCAGATCAGATGCATTTATAATGATAATGTTCAACATTTCTCTCACCCTGCTAGAAGATTTGGAGTCTTCCTCACAGTTTTGAACCTCCTACCCAGCTGTTTCTATTTCAGTTCATAACTAGCTTTCAAAATACGGGATTAGCACTTTAATGCTACAAAATCTCTGACTTGGTGCAATTGTATGTAATAGAACTGATGCTGGTTTGAAGGAAAAAAAATTTCTAAAGGAATTTTTGGTTTACATTGTTTTTTAACGTTTGCACAGTACTGTATATTATATTTATTTATAAGTTTCTCATGGTGTAAAATATTCTAAAGTAAAACTCTTATTTGGGATATTTTTTTCAACGTCTAATATTAAGAATCGAAGCGTTTAAAACTGATTAAAAGCTCTTTTTTTGATAGAATGTCACAGATCAGCAGGAGGTGGTGAAGAACCGCACGTCCTCCACAGCCTCCGATGATTCCTCAAAGCTCCAGAGCAGCAGTGGCTCATTGGACCGTGAGCCTTCAGAGGCGGAGCTTTCATCTTCCCCGTCCACCAGAGACTTCCTGTCCCGAATGGACTCCAAACGCAAAGGGAAGAACCTCAATCCGTTCTCGTCCAGCTCCAGCCAGAAAGGGCAAAGTAGTGAGGGGCAGATGCCCAGCCGCCTGCTCCAGCTGGCCAAACCCAAAGAGAAGAAGGACAAGAAGAAGAAGAAGAGCAAGAGCCAGACTGCAGGTACTCTTTTATTCTGATCACGCTAAACTTGAAAAAGAAAACATTTGAAAAATTTTGTACACATTTTCTCATTTAATGGTTTCCATGACAATTTGATCCTTCCAAGTCCGGGGCCTTTTTGAGCTTTTTCTTACTTCTTCAAAATTTCTGTAATAAATTACCTTTAAATCTGTTTTTTTTTTTGACAATGCTTGATATATTTTTTAAACACAACCGTAACTTCATTTTTTTTTAACAAAAGTAAAATTCCAAGTAGCACAAATCTTCAAAAATTTACTATTAACAGTTTATTTTTTTTAATAACAAAAATCGAAAGTGTTGACAAAAAAAATCCTCCTAAAAACCAAAGACCATGTCAAAACAATATATATATTTAAAAGTCTCCTAAACATTATACACTGTTCCAAGCTCTTTTTGATCCATTGTGCTTTATTGTGCTAGAACTTTTAAAAACACAAGACATATCACAGGTCTTGTACTTCAAAGGGTTAGCCATTTTTTTCACCACTAGATGCCACTGATTTGGGGTCTGTAAAATAAACTGTTAGAAAATTGCACATTTTCTCACACATTTTAATTTAAATTACCTGAGAAATTGTGTGTACCTCATGAAATGTTTGTTTAAAAAACAAAATACCAAAACTAAAACTCGTTTTTGAAACAATTAAAATTAAAAAATAGGTCAGTCGCGTCATTCCTACTTAATTCATAACAGTGCGTGCAGTTGTTGATCTCACTGATTGGCCAGAAAAAATGGTCACTTAATGTGATTACAGGGAATGACACAAAAACATGGTACAACAACAAAACTTCAAAATAGCCAGCAAACAATCCTTTTGTTACTTTATACTTCCTTTTGAAGTGAAAAACACCAACGAGCAGTGATTTGAAAAACCAAAGCCATGGTTGATTTATCAAATTGAATGAATGAAGTAACTGAATTCTGACCATCTGACTCCTATAATCTCTATATTTAATGCTCAATATGTTTTGTGTTTATCCTCAGAGTCGGCGAGTTCTGTGCTTCCCAGCTCTGCCCCGGAAGGGGAGATCTTTTTCTGCTGATTCTGCTCCTCTTTCGCATCCTTTGAGGCTCAGAAGCACAAAGCTGTGGTCTGGATGGGCGTAAGAAATGGAGCACATGGTTTCCTGTGATTCTTCAGCAGCCAGCATTCTGCACAGTGCCTTCATTCCTGAGATTCGTGGAGCAGTGTGTGTCAGAAAGGACCACTAGGGGCTCTGTTCACAGTTTCTGGTCTTGGGAACTGTGCTCAATGAAGAGATGAAGAGTGAGTGAAGTCAAGCTGCTGTTTGCAATGCAGTGAATGCTTTCAATACATCCTTGTTTTATTTCATCTCTTCGCGTTATGAAAGTGCCTCAGTAACATATTTGGAATCAGATGAAAGCTTGTTTCTGCCACGGGTAAAAAAAAAGAAAAGAAAAGCACTTTTGGATTGTTTAAATTCTCTGATTTGTACTTCAATGTTAGCCTACAATTTATTTAGTTCTACCTTTATTTGTCTCAATTGTAGTTTTCCAGAATCTTAAAGTAAAAAAAAAAAAAATCAAATTTTTTCACTATAAAAGTTTGCATTTTGAGCTAATTTGATCAAATTTGTAGCAGTTGCTAGGCTTTAAGGCGACTCGCAATATATATTTTTTAATATACATTTTATTTTACATTAATTTATGTCTGTTTCTTTCTTGACCTTTTACATCACTATTGCATCGTTTAAATAAGGTTGTAATAATTCTTGCAGTATACAGTACAATCGTATTTCTTTATATGTTTATAGTTTCCAATAATTATTGGAATTATTGGATGTCCAAGCATTATTTCTTGTAATTCTGAATTTACAGGTCAAATAAGATTCTTTTGGAGCTGGGAGTTCGACTGGTTATCCTTGTGATAAAGGCGTTTTTTTGCACAATTCCAAATTTTCGAATTGTGGTGTTTTGTGGTTAGTTAGACAAGCAAGGGAACAGCAATATTGGATTTATTTCACATCCTGCGGCCTAAACAAGCTTTCATTGAGAGTATTGTTGTTTAACGCAGTCCCCTATTAAATACTGCTTGGTTTCTTTTTTTTTTAAATACTGAACAAAAGGGATTTGTTTAAAGTGAGAATGACAAATATAGAAACCCGCTGTAAAGATTGATTGTTTTTGTGTTTTATTTATTGCTTTCTGTAATGTGTTGTCAATCATCTTTCCATCCCGAAATTACTGAAAGGAGGAAAATATTTTTTTTTCACTGAAAATATGATTCTACAAAGCCCACCGAAGTTTTTATTTCTTTGTAAATCTCTTGTAAATGCTATTTGAATCCTTAGCACTTTATACGCACATGATGAATGGGAAAAAAGTAAAAGTCTGGCTTTAAAACAAGACAATCAATCGGTTCCTGGAAAGCGTGCAAGGTTTTATTTGAACATCTTTGATTGTACCATATGAATGTTCTGCACATTTTTGTACCAAGCGCAAAGCTAGCTTTCGTATAAGCTACTTAAAGAGCGGGTGTTATCAACTGCAGTATTTCTTTGCTTTCTACTTAAAAAAAAAGACAACCGTTGAAGGAAGATTTGTATGGGGTAACAATTGAACATAAATTAGCCACTGCAGTTCTACACTGAGATGTTGCAATGATCAGACCAATGTGATAAAAGTATGACAATACTTTGTGTTTGTGTATTAAATGCCTGAACTTACCCTCATTCATTCAGTTTTAGCCAATGAAAAGCCCTCGCCTGCTGGCCAGGCCACCGTTCTGATGAACTCAAGGAATATTTTTTAAAAGGGGGGAATTGTGCTGATGATGGTGTTAATTTAAGCTTCCTCTTCTGATTTATTTTCCTGCCATTAAACTTCTACCTAACACAGCATTGATGCATTAGAGTGATGAATGTCTCATGATTGATTTATGGACTGGTTTCTGGGACCTCTGGGGATTTATTTCAAACGTCCGAGAGATTTTTATTTTATCTTTTATTGTTATTTGTCAGGATTTACAAGAAATCAGTGTCTTTCTGGTGCAAGTTAAATGCCTTAACCAACAGAGGGTGCTGTGGTAACATTCACATTGGTTTGCATGTATCCATGTTTAATCAGAGAATTCACTAATCTTATTGTTTCTTCAAATATTCAGGAATAATAATGGAAGTTTGGTCATGTTTGGAAGCTTGGTCAGCGTATTTTTCTTATAGTTTTTTATGACAAAAAAAAACACCTCCTTCAAAAACATGTATTTTCAGCATGAAGTATTGTAGAGCTCATTTGGAAAACTGTGAACTGCACTAGAGAGAAATTGTGATCACATTAGTAAACAAATCAAATTGATGTAGTGAATAAGCTAATTATACTAGCCGATAATTAATTTACATTTGTCATAAGATCCAATCATTTTTCATTGGTTACAAACTTCCAAAAAAGAAATGGTAAACTTTGATATAAAACAAAATGGCAATTTTTAACTCTAGGTGATTTTTATTTTTTGTGCTATTTTTTTTTTTTGCGTTTTTGTGTAAAAATTGGACAGATTACCACAAATTCTGTAAATATCCGTAATGTAAAAACATCAAGAAATTGTATAAGTATTATTGATTTTGTGCATTGATTTTAAAGCTTTTTATAACTAGCTTTATTATTTATCTGCATCATTTGTGTTGGAGATATGAAAAAATATGTATTTAAAAAAATCGTAATAAATAACTATTACACATTGACGTTTGTCTGATTTGTTTTTGCTTAAAATGCTAGATTTATTTTTAATTCAGAAGTTAGGGGGCTGTGTTTAAAGAAAACTGTTGTAAACCCATATTTCATTTTATAATGTTCAACAGATGAAAATATTTGGATAGAAACACTCCGGTTCCATTCTAGACGTCTATGGCACATTCCTCTTCTTTTCCTGAGACTTTATATGCATAAATAAGCATTAAAGTTGCTTCAAAAATACATTTTATTAGTAAGCCTATTGTACTACATACTATTCTTGCAAATTTAAGCTACAACATTTAAAATATTTATAAAATCCACATCAAACACTGGAAAATAGCATTTATTGCTTGTCCCCAATCTCTGATGCTACACTTCACTATGAAATATAATGTTTGTAGTTATACAAATTAGTCATGTCTTCAGCGTTTTACTTCTTTCTGTTGCCCTAACCCATCCCCCCTCCTCAGAAATGGGGGCATTTCCATGTCATTTTTCAGCAGGAAGTTGCGACACTTGGATCTTTAGAAGCCCATGGGAAGACCAAAGGCAAGTTCTCTCAATTTTTATTTACGTATTTGATGAGTTAGTGATGATATCTTGCAGCATTATTTTAAAAAAATAATAAAAAATAAAATAAAAAAATATTACTATCCTGTTTCTCAAATTATTTCAGAGATGTCAATAGTTTAGCACATATTTGGCAAATAACTGACTTTCCTGGTTCTATAATCAAAACTCAGTCCTGTTACTAATATGAAGAACAACAAGGTTTAGAAACAAACAAAAAAAAACAGCACCCATCTTTGGATGATAAATCTAATAAAACATTCAAATACGTTACTTAAGATTGACCAACATCCATTTTGAATAACTAAATATGTATGCTATTGGAATCTTCAAATCAAGTAAAAAAAATAAATACATTTGCAAGTGGCACACATTTGGTGGAATGTGGCTTTTCTATTGTAAGAACAGTACAGTGGTGAATCTGCTATTTAATCAATTAAATAAAAATCGTAACCAATCCACGAGTTTAATGTATTATTTTTCGTTAAAATGGCAAAAACGTACAGTCGAATCTTGATTGAGAAACTGGGAAAACAGCTGCTCAGGTGCTTGATTGAAACACCTGTGAGCTCTGCTGCTCTTCCATCTCGACTCTCGGTCGCTCGGACGGTCTTGTGAATAACAGGAGTAAATTTAAACTAAGTTATAATTTCCATGCTCATCTAAATAGCCTTCGTGGATGTGCCTAAACTGGGCCTCTGTACTTCTCTGGCTTTGCCTTTGTTCCTGTTGCCAAATCCTTCACCCCTGCTGGCGAGCACTCAGGTAGGAATCAGCGCTTGTCAACAATACACGACTCAAAAGAAAAGCTCTCCTCCGTTTTTGGAATGAATTATCCAGGTTTTGGGGAGTGTGTGCCACTTTATAGTTGAACTGTTTTACTTTCTTGTGATGCAGTTTACGTGTGTCTTTGCTTATGGATAACTAAATTTACCTGAAATCTCCATTTTGTGTTAAATTAGCACAGACCGGAAGTTGCGTTGATTATTAGCGATTTTAAAGATTTTCATATACCTTCCGTTTTAAGATAAATACTGACTGATCCGATAAAAAAAATCCTAATAATACTTTTTTATGTCTTTAAAAATTTTTTTAACAACATAGAAATGGTTTATGGTAATTAAATGAGATGGAAAAAGGCATGTGGGTGATGTGAACTGATATTATAATATTTATTCAAATGATTGTACATGGCTCTTGCAATTTAATTTGCCTTTATTTACATCTCAAACTGTACTGTAAAATTCTAAATGTTTTTTTTACATAATATGAAATGTAATATACATATATCCTTTGATAATGTAGTGGATTTTCAAATACAACCTATTGATTTGTTTAAATAGGCAACAAAAGAAACCTGCACTGCCATATTAAGCTCTTTGAACAGCTCATTTTGCTTTTATTCATTTAATTTGACCTTTCATAAAAAAGGTCACGTCATTGGCAGCCGTGTAATGTTTTGTGTTCGTGACTGGCCCTGTTGTATATTTCACTGTTGTTTTGGTTTGTCTATCACTTGATTGGGGTTTACTTTTCCAACTCTCTTTCTCTCACTTACATTGAGGACAAAAGATCTGGAAACAATAGAAACCTGAGCTCTTTTGTTTGCTGACAGTCCATGTATAAATATCAGCTGGACGTCAGAGAGAACAATGGCTTGAAGATTTTGCTGCCCTTTAGCTTATGAGATTGTTGTTTGGCATATCTGATTGCTTACATTTCAGTTTGTACTGTGGGGGGGAAGTCACAAATTTTTTTATCATTGATTACAGCCATTGTGAGGTTCCCCTTGAATAAAGTCACAGTATGTAACTTGTCACCACTAGAGGGAGCATTTTAACAGCTTTTTTTTTATGAGACAAATGGGGTAAAAATGCAGATGTGCATTTGGCCCAATCCATTCACAATGGCGTATACGCCGACAAGCTTGGAGAATCCAACCATGGCAAGCTTTTTCTTGTCTTATTCAGCAGTGCAATATTAATAACTTTAAGCAGTTACAGCAAATAAAAAGCCATCGGAACTCCAAGGCAATAAGTGTACACGGTCATGTTTCTGCTGCAAAAATTTAATTAAAATAGTTTGTCTATGACACCATAAAGACTGGAAAATCTATAGTTTTGTGTATCTTTTTGTAAATGCAGCATATTTGCACATTTTTGAGTGCATGTCATTGTCTTCTTGGCACCAACTGACCGAATCCGCATAGGATTGAGTTTTTTAACAACTAATGACTGCTCAATTGCTTTGTTTTACGATGAGAGTGTTTGAACTTGGCCGACAGACCTTGTAAATACCACAACCCAGAAACGGCTCGTGAATCAAGCTGCTGTCTCCATGCTCCTTCTCTCTCAGCTGAAGAGTCTGCTCTTCATCAACCTCTCTCTGCCGGCTTCTCATCAGCCGTAATCATATTTCACCTGCAGTGCTTTGCTGTCGGCTATTCTTGCAGATGCTCACTGTCTTTGTTCTTGGAGGGAATCAATCTTTCCAACACATCTTCCAAACTAGCAATAATGTGAGATTAGATGATGTTGTTTGAGTATTTAAATGAGATTGGGGTCTAAGAGGTTAATGTTGAGGAAATCCGTCATAGAACGTTATATCTTGAGAGAATGTTTTGCGATGATCTCAAAAGACTGAGACACGTGCTCTATTTTCAGAATTGCAGTGGTTTATCCAGGTCTCAAGCCCTAGTACATACCGCAAGATCTCAGGGTGGTGTTGGAGATCAAACCCAAATTTGGGTGATTTGGAAGAAAAATGTGTGAATTGGTTAGTTTTTCAATCACTATGATCCTTGTTGAAACAATATTAGTTTCATGGTTGTGCAGGTCAGTATAAAATACAGGAAAAAGTACTAAGATGCATTACTAGTGTTGGAAAAAGCTTATTTTGTCAGAAAAAGGTTACTTTGTGTTGTATGACGCAGTAATGGATGTGTGAGAGGCATGCTATTCTTGTGAAAAAAGGTACATGTTCCAGAACAGAACGCATTATGCTGACGCAATGAAGACGCAATGATGGGCATTATTGCTGCTGCTCAGTGCTTTGCTCCGCTTCCTTCAGAAAAGCTAAGCCATGTCCATTTTTAACTTTTTTTTTTTAAATTGCATTTTTAAACATTTACAAAGACACTCAAAAATGGAAACACTTTAAAGACTAACAAATCAACAGGCTGAAGTTGATTCATGTCGTTTTTAAAACAAGTATTCCACAATGAGTTTGCAAAAATACAGGCGCTTCTGTTTAGCGATCAAACAGGAATATCAGAGAAAACATAGAGAATGTATATCAGATTACACAGTGGCACCTGCTTCAGCTGGCATTACACTTAAATAAATCAGTGACGGAGCATAACGACAAGGACAAACCACACCTCCAAACTTAAAAAAAAAAAACTTGTTTTCACTGTCCACAGACTCACCTTGGCTGGTGTTTTCAAAAATCCATGTTTAAACAAAAGCGACGTGCGGATGAACAGCATTCAAAATAACGTCTAAAAGGTGCATGGAAAATAGCTAGATATTTAGATTGTTTGTCTAAAGAAAGGTGGTCTAAAAAGATGCTAAAAGTATAGATAAAATACTTTTAAAAGTTGGAAAGTTGGCAGCAGTGGATATTTTTGTGTTATGTTGTAAAACACTGAATGGCTTCTATGGTAGATAATTTATGGAATTTTTTTCCCCTTCAGTCTCACTCAATATGTCCCTGTGACAAGCTCAGTCTCTCTTTTGGAATCACCTGCAATGAGCCTGAAAGTATGGAGAATAAAGAGGTGTAGAGGAGAGAAATCACTCTCACTGGGCAAAGAAGGTATTATAACAAAATCTTCTCCCAGAAAAGGACATGAATTGGAGGGGGTTGTGTTATTCACTGGCTCCCTGTCTCCATTCTGGCTGTCATCCGCTCTTTTTGACTGTGCCTGTTTTGAGGGAGATTAGAGCTGGGTGATAGAGGGGCGTTTGGCCGGCTGTCTTGTGTTCTTTGAGAAGCTCCTCTGTGGTGATTGTGAGTGTTGAGCTGTTCCATTAGTGTCAGGATGATGGGATGTTTGCTGGAACAGCCACACAGAGCTGGGCGCTTCTCGTCGGTAAGCAGGAAATTTCAATTGCACCGGTGGCCACATCAGAAAGGATCAAACAGAGCGTCGATCTGCCATTGATGCTGGGAAAGAATGCAGTGGTTCAGACTGTGCTAGAGCAGTTTTCAGTGTGTTGCTGTGCTAAGGGAGACGTTTCCAGCTTAAAATAAGGCTTTAGCTACTAACCTTTATTTTAATACACAAGATGGACAAGCTCGATAGATGGATTCTGGAATCCAATGTTTCCCCATTTTACCCCCAAACCCACTAGTAAACACACTAGTTAAGACTGCTTTCTAAAGCTCTTGTATAAACATAGCCATGTTTTCTTGATGCTACAGGTCTCCAAAAATCTGACGTGAGGTAACAGAGCTTAAAAGCAAGACGTTCCATTTAATCCATGAATGCAATCCGAAAATGGCAACTAAAGCTCTATCATGCAAAAGAATAAGCCATGTGTGAAAAATGTTTCTTTGTAGCCTTTATTGACAATTTGCAGGCTGGACAAAGGTTTCTTTTAGGAGATCCTCAGAGCTAGTAAAGAGAAATGGTTTGACTGTGAAGTCTAAAGTTTTTTTTTTTTTTTTTTGTCCAAAGCAAAATTCACGTGTTCACTAACACGAACTTAATGCAAGCACATGTAGCAAGTTATGGTAAAGCGAATAAAACAATACTCTAATAAAAAAAACAATTAAACACAACGAGACTCCCTGAGATTCACATTCGCTGAGCATTACTACAATTAAATTTCTGTTGTAAAAGCATTTATCAATTTTCATAATTGGTCAATATGCATTTATGGTATATATCTGGCTTCTAGAATATGCAATTCAGATTGGGAATAGATACAGAATACTACAGAGATACAGATTTTCTGTCCGGTTGAGGATTGTTACATTATCCTGTTAATATTGAAGACTCAAGAGACTGGATTGTAACGAACAGAAAGGAAACTGGTTTATTTATTGCACTGATTGGTTGTACAGGATAAAACATTAATTTGCCTTATGCCCCGAGGGGCGCAGGGAAGTCATTGTCTCTGTTTGCGGCGATGTGCTTCACTATCTTAGTCTGCAGTGAGTCAAAGAGACAACCAGGAAGCCGACAGGGACGTTTAAACAACTCGCCATTACCCCGGCAGCATGTCACAGTGACCCTCTAGCATGTCATATATTTAACATAACAGCCTTTACATTATTTACTATCATCGTTGATATTAATATTAAATGTAATGCTTACAATTTTCTATCACAGAATCCACTCTGAGTTTGTTCAGGTAGTAAGCCAATACATCAAACGAGAAAAAAAAGAATTATATGTTGATTTCTAGAGAAGATTTAAGTGCTTCCTGTTGCACAAGGCTGCATAGTTACAAGGCTGTGGACAGTTGCTAGCGATTCCTGTGAGCTGTGAATCTCCTCTCTGACAGATGCTTGGCAAATACCACTCCGTAGTGTGAAATCGGATGAAAAGAGTGTATGGGTTTGAAACCATCCACACAGTTCTCCAGGGTGTTCTTCTTAAGACCTCTACACAAATCTTCGAATGCAGTATGTGCATCCGATATGACACTTCGAAACTCTGTTTTTCGTTGGCACCACTCGTTTGGTTGGATGTGTGATGTCCCGTTGGTGCCCGTAATCACATTACGTCATTGAACGAAACTTTGAAACTGAAAATATTTGAAATGTGTTCGATAATCATCTAGTTGCGTCTTTTTAGTTGGGTTTTACACTGATCTAATCCAAGAAACAGAGTATTTTGGTATGTGGGATGGGTTTCTATTGCAGAGCAGGTGTATCCATGCCCTACATCATCAAGTTCCATTCAATGAAAGGCATCCAGGGGAGTTTTGTGAAGTTTACAAGGGGGGTGATTATGGTGTATGGTTGTTTTTCAGGAAACGTAATTCTAAAAAGTGTCAATTTTTGACCATTGAATGCTCCTAACTGATTTTGGAATGTCCCCTTTAACGAGACAGGTTTTTTATGGTTTGATGTTGATGTTGACAGGCTTGTACCCTACCTGTCCCAACCACAACCAAATCAAACACCTGAATCCGATGGCACTTAAGTTTTTTTTAAGTTTTTTTCACGGCTTTGCCAAAAAGTGTTGACTCCTGTTCGGATTAGATTTGGTGATTAGAACATCTCTAAAGGTAGTAGAGATATCTGTTTTAGATGCAGCATCTAAAGATGGTTGTTATTGGAGACTCGATCAAAGCTCTTCATTCAGCAATACGTGGTTTTAAGTCAAAAGCAGTGAAGTTTCGGACTTCTGCTTCAGACTTATTATTTTTGGAGTGATTATTTATTGAAATTCCTTCTGAATTATATACATCTAGTGAGTTGAAACGAGCTTGCCTTGAAATAAGAGCTCAGTATCTGAGGATTTAATGACCGATTCTGGAAGAAGGAGAATGAGGATCCATTAGAAATGAAAAATACCTTCGGATACAGGCTGGACAAAGGTTTCTTTTAGGAGACCCCCAGAGCTAGTGAAAGAATAATGGTTTGACTGTGAAGGGAACTGCTATTCTCCTTCCTCTTTCCTTCTGCACTCTCCACAAGTCCTTTCAAATGCTAATTTCCATAGGGGTGAGGAATGAGAGGGGGGATGTCCAAGCTCAAACTCTAGTTCTTGATCCTTTCTCTGATTGTAATCTCACTGAGGCCTTTTTGGGGACAGAGAGCGATTGCTAGTTTGCTTTGCTGGGCTTTTACAAAAAATCTCTGTGCAGATATGAAATGCTCTGGAAGATGAGACAGTTGGCGGAGGATTCAAAGCTCAGGGTCATTCTTCAGGTTGAAAAACCCTGTCTGTTTTAGAGATTGTGAGGAGTTTGGCATCTTGTGTTTGACTATTCAGGTTATGGCAAAAATTGTAACTCAGTTGTCAACATAAGTTTTGATAAATGAACTTTGCGAATGATATTTTGAGGAGAAAAAGAGGAAGAATTACATTTTTATCAAAAATGTAATTTATTCCTAACACCTTTGGTAGTATATTACCATATCTTGTCAGAGGAACCACATTTAAATAAATTTTCTTTAAAAATATCTCTTTTTTCTGTACGTGATGCACTGACAATCAGAAATGTGTTATTTGTCAATCACCCACCTGTTGATTGGATCCTAAACTGGTCCAGTTAGATCGTAAATTCATACAGTTAGCTTGCTCGGACAAAAAAAAAAAAAAAAAAAAAAAAAAAGCAGAACTGTTTTTATCATAGCTGCTGATAATGTAAGACCCCAAACACATACTGAGAGAACCGTTGCCATGGCAAGTTTTTATTTTTAGATTCATTATTAGTATTATTCTTGTGTAGCTTTCAAAGCTTTTCGTTTTTTGAAAAGTTTACATGCGCATAAAGTGTTTTAAGTTTACATGTGATCTGGGCTTGAAAAGTGGATGTGGCAAAATGGCTCTATAGTGCCAACTAACACATTTCAGCTTATGGTGCGCTAAGAAATTATTGTAGGCAAATGAAATTTGGCACACATGTAGTCTACCAAAACATAAATAGAAGTAATGTGGATCACATTTCCAAAATTGTCAGGAAAGCGGCTATTTTCCAAAAACCGAAATGCTTAACTAACCAGATACCAGCATCAGATTTAAAACCACTTCTCACCTCTTACATTGGAAAAAGATGGCAGACTGAATGGAACCAGTGCATCAAAAATAAACTATATGAAATAAATCCTAACATTGGAAAGAAACAATCACAATTCAACAATCGATGGGAACAGGTCATTTATACAAGATGCAGAATTGGACACTCTAGGCTCACGCACCAGTTTTTAGTAACTGGAGATAGTCGAGCTGAATGCCACTCATGTAAAGTATCTCTATCTATAAAACATATTCTATTTGACTGTCCTTTTTTAACCCCCATCAGAAAACAATTTTATTCTTCTACAACTCTAGATCACATTTTTAATCAAGTAGATCCAAATACGGTATAAAAATTTCGAGGAAGAGCTGGTTTTAAACATTTTATCTAATTCAATAACTTAAATTGCTCTCGCCCTGGAAATAGCCATAGAAGCTGGAAAGGCGTTTAAAAAACAATGAATGAATGAAGTCTTATCTCGAGACATATGGCATGCTAGCTTTTTTGACTTAAACAATGTGCACACGGCGGCTGACGAAAGATTTGGGTTTAAATTTGGCATGCGTGTTAAGAATCGTACCTACACTGTCTGCCATAGCACCACCTATTCCCAACGTGAAATATCCCATTTTCTGGTGTTTTATTCTGCTATTTCAGACTGTGTTTGAAATTTGGAAACTCATGTAAGGGACCAAGACTTACAAAAAAGTGAGTTTTGAAAGCTGACAGGAAGTCAGTTATTTTTCATTTACTTGTAAAACTTAGTACAATTCCAGCCCCTGTACTTTAACAAACTCCAACTTCTGCCATTCTTGAAGTTGTGGACTCATCCGGAATCCGAACTCTGGTTAACTTTATATTAGAATACGAACCACAATACCAAAGATCAATGTTTCCATTACACACCACTTTTTTTTCCTCACAATTTGTCTGTATATGCAATGCTTTTTTTTGCTCTACACAACTACTAAAGAATTATTACTATACTATACCATACCCAAATCAATGCACCAATATTAAACCTGAACAATCCAGATGGTCAACCAAACAATAACATTTAAACCTCCACACTTTCCACTAAAGACCCCAGAAACATCTCTTTCTATAATAGTCAGTGAGATGCTTGATTCACCGCCACCATTTCCTGGTTTGTTAATTATCCTAGAAGCGACAAAATTAGAAATCACATTTACGCACATGAATTGCAGAGCTTGTGATATTGATGGAAGAACTGCTTCTATGCATGAAACTGTACTTCTCAGTGATTGTCAGAGAGACTCGTGGCTTCAGGGCTTGGGCTAATTAAGCGGCGTAATAGTGTGTGACTAATTAGGATGATGGTTCATTCTTTCAAGTTCTTTTCAGCAAGTGAACAACAGCACAGTGTGTGTGTGACGAGATCCATCTTTTCACGTCAGCTCTGCTTTTGTCTTTGCTTGGGTTTTGTTGGCATCTCATCAGGAGCTTCCGAAAATAAAAAAAGCCTGACATTAATTCTTCCCAAAGCTGTGGCTATGAGTGCAGATGGGTTTGTGAGTTTAGGAAATGAGCTTTCACTTGCAACTATATTCAAAATGTTTGGACACCTTTATTTTTATGGGTGCATTAAAAAACCCTGGATGGAAATGGTAAGATTCACATTCATTTTGAAAATGCGCATCAAAAATGTGCACAACTGACTAGGATAAGGTTTTTATCTGATAAAAAAAAAATGCATTTACTGAATAAATCCCATTGCAATGGAAATGCATTTTTCTGTTGGAACTGGGGCACGATGGCTCGGAATTAATCGACAAACCAACGAATCGGTTTTATTGCACATTTGAAATGTTGTTTTGGTCATTCTAAAATTCCTACGACCTCCCAGAACTGTCTTGACCGGTTGCGTTCCCAAAGAGTCTCCTGCCTCCAAAGATGACATGACTGTGCATAATGCGTATCGTCTACGTGTTCTAAGACACACGTGAGTTTATATTTATGATAAGAGATCTCTTAATGTGGCACTATTTTATCAGGAAGTGATCATTTTGTTCTTTTGGACTCGTTGAATTGAAACGATGCTTTATTCTCAAATGTTTTGCACATGAATTTAATTTGCATCTTTGGATGGAAACATGGCGAATGTCTGGTGTGATGCACAAAGTTTATGAAATGGGAGTTTGATAAAATATATATATATATTTTGATATATATTTGATAAGGTTACATCATCATCAGCATCATAAATTTTTTTTCCTAGCTTCCCCACTGGAGATGGTACAACCCATCAACCTCTATAATGTGTACTATGGCATTTTTCTGAAGGCTTTACACTAGTTTGTCATGTCCCTGCCAGCGCACAAATGAGAATGTATGGTTGTTGCTCTCTCTCTCTCTCTCTTGGAAATGAGTTCTTGCAACTGCTCAGGTTTAAGCCGGCGGATTTTCAAAGTCTGCCATGAGAGGTTATTATGTGACATCTTGCTTTTGTGCCGCAAACTTCCATGTGGATGGCTAGAAAAAAATACAGAAGAGAAAGGAAAGAAATATGTATCTCATTGGTTAAATATTTTCATGTAATGAACATCGCTGGTCTACATCGATGCATAATATGTGTATTACGTTTGTTTTTTACTTAGTGGGGTAAGTTATCTTACTTTTTGTCAATATTCGAGTCAGATTATTTTTAAAAGTCATCTGTATTTAATTTAATTGGAAACTAAGGAAACAAGTAAAAAGGCTGAAATGTGATTTGAATCGATTGTAACTTTACTGGTCTGATGAGAAATATATTGGTTAAATCTCTTTACATAGTGTACATTTTATTTTCGTTTTTGTGAAACTCCACTTAGCTTTTTTGAAACACGTATTTTGCGCCGTTTCAACCGTAGGAAATATCAATGTTTTTGTTTTCAAAGGATTTCATTGATACTTTTTCCGATGCCCTTGTTATCGCCTAATTACAGTATGAATATGCCTTGCCAGGTGGTGAATTGGAGTGATGTCATTAATGAACTTTTGAAGATGCTATTGTGTGTGTTGTATAGCGTTTTTTTGTTTAATGTGTCAGTGTTTGTTTGTTCGTACGTGTTAATTGTGCTGTATATGTTATGAAATAAGCAGGATGTTATTAATTAATTCTTTCATCTTTTTTCTTTTGGGGTCAATGGGGTTTGCTGGTGCTCACTTTGGGCGAGAGATGGGGGTACAACCTGGTCGCCAGTTTATAACAGGGCAACACACACATTCTCACCAAAGGGGAATTTAGATTACTCAATTAACCTGATCAAAGTTTTGGGTATACCTGGAGGAAACCCACGCAAGCACAGGAGAACATGCAAACTCCTTCCAGGAAGGTCACAGCCGAGCCTCAAACCTGCAACCTTCTGACTAAAATGCCACAGTGCTTCCCACAGTGCTTCCCACAATGCCACCCTGCAGCCCCAGGATGTTATTATACAACAAATTTGAATTATTTACGATAACATGTTCAGCGATTAGTTATGCTATTAGTGGTATATTTGTATTGCTGTAATGACAACCCACGATTTTCTCATTTTAGTCAACAGATTCTGTTTAACTATCACTTTATCTATTCTGTTAATTGTTAGATACTAAAATTATTTTGGCTCTTATGGGAAATACCCCAAATTTTGGGACAAAATAACCACATGTGAAAATTTTATTCTAATACTAAAAACCTTTTTGAAACCTACACTTTATATTTGAAATCAAAGTGAAACCATAGCTGGATCGCGTCATTCCTACATAATTCCAAACAGCCGCCGTGATTGGCACACGCACCAGAGCCTGCAGGGACTTTTAAGTGTTAACTAACATTAGCTATTTTTTTGTTAAATTTACCTGTTGCTAAAGTCTACAACTAACATTACACGCAGATATTCTTGGTAGTTTTTTAAGTTGCACTTCTCTGAACTTCTCGGTGCATTGTGTGGTAATTATAGGAGTGGTAATGGTGCTGTTGAAGAGACACCAGGTGCTGTGAGCAAGCTTGGCTCTCATGGGCAGCTGATGTATTTCAGAGGTGTCTGGTTTGATAAGACGCTCTGGCCTTCACACCTCTCTTACCTCTCTGGTGTGAGATTGAAATTATGTCGCGAGGGAGACATGTAGGAAATGAGCAGCCGTCTGATGTGATGTCCCTCTGAGGCATTGCCCCCCATCCCCCCCGTATCTTGGGGCAGATTTGCCAATACTCGCTCTAGTTCATGAATTTTTAAAGATACAATTTGCACACTAAAAAACAATAAAGCTTCTATGCCATTCCACTTTCGGAGATTAAAAATGGATTCTGAGGAACAAAGCTACTGTCATTGAAACTGTTCCGTGTGACCATTAACTTCCAAATTCAACTTTTGTTTGTTAAAGGAACAACACCACCCATGTCGGATTTGGGTAAAAGAGCTATAATATAAAATGCAAAATAATTCTTGAATTTTGTTTTTTTATTATTATCTAAAAATGATATTAAATGAGTAACTTTTTCAAAAGTTATTTTGAGAGATTTCTGTCTGTTCTCTGAGATGATCATGGATTACCAAAAACTGAAGAACTTGGAAACGTTCAACAGCTGAAGGAAAGTGTTATTCTGAACTGAAGCAAGTTTGTGTTTATGGTATATTTATCAGAACTCCCTTTATTTAATAATCTGCATTTGTTCTTAGCTCTTGTGTGTTGTTGGGTATGTTTTCAGTCAAAAATTTGTCTGCAAATTGAACGATTTCGGGTAATAAATCAAATTTTTACTCATATTTTGGTAAAATGTTTTGAAATTGTTTTGTCCTCTGTGCAAATTTATTACCCTTTTACTGTCTTTATCCACTTTAGCTCTAATCAAAACTACTGTGGCTATTTGGAGCTAAAGTCCGCCCTCTGATTCTGATTGGTTGGATCGTTAGTGTCTCCTGACTGCCTCCATCCTTGTTTGTCTGTCACTTTTTCCTCTGTCATGAGTGTCTCTCCCTCTGTCATCTGTATTTATTCCTCTCTCCTCTGTTTCTCACTTTGTTTTCACTAGCTGAGTGCAATTTTTGTTTATTAGTTCCTTCGCAGCCTTGAACTTTAGCTCATTTGGTGGTGCCACAGTTCAGAGCTACAAAATGTACTATCTGTTACCAGAAGATCACAATTGCTCCAAGGCCATATTGGACAGCTTCTGGTTCTATTGACCCCTGCTTTAAAGGAACAATACTCAGCGTTGTATAGTCCGAAGAATAACAGTCATTTAAGGTGCTGAGTCAGGAGTACTGTAGACCCAAGATGTTTTCACAGATGGTGAGGTGAGTAGAACAGAACTGTAGCAGAAGAGCTTAGATGAGAAAACCCAGCTGAGACACAGCAGCAGTGCGCAGTAGATCCAAGATGGCAGGAATCAATCATGGAGAGTCAGGGGAAGTGAAGAACAATAAAGGGAAGTGCTGATGTAGAAACAATGATCGGTGTAAAGGAAACAATGAGATGGGACCCAGGTGTGGAGATAATTAGGTAAGTGATTGGAGAGTGAGCCAAAAGAGAGACAAACACAGACTTGATGATTTCTTTAACGGAAATGACCCTTATTATCCATTGTTAAAAAAAGATATGCTTTTTCTTTTTTAATCTAAGATTTTTACCCTTTAATTGTCAAGATCTTTCATGATGCTATTGATTTCAGAAAAAACCCCCAATATGACTTGTTTCCAATATGAAAAATGATATTCATAATAAAACCTAAGCATTTGTATAAGGATTTGTTATCCCTCAACTGCTCGATAATGAATAAATATCAGTGGAAACATACCTCCCACACTAGTTCGGATGCATTATTTTTAAACAGTTCCTTAAACAAACATCTGGACTCTTTTTCAGAGAAATACTACATGTCGCTGTCCTTTTGAGAAATCCTGGGAGGCCCATCAAACAAGATGCAAATCTGCAGACCACACAGTGTCATTTGTAAATTAAGCCTAGCTGACTGAAAGCTGGACAGATCTGAAACCAAATCCCACTGAGTCAGCAGTCGCTAATGTAATTCATCCGGACCTAAGGAGATTTCAGTTCGCCTCGGCTTGGTTGAATCAGATTCTGAGATCCATGCTGATGTTTGCTGCATTATGACTCATCTGCAGAGATACAGCCAAATCCATGCAGTGTTCAGGATGGCCTCCCTCTAGGCCTAGACCCCTTCACACATTCATCTCTCTGTGGGGTACTGATCCTGGATCAGGCTTCCCGCCTGCCTGAAGTGATTCGCATCAGTTAAATCCATGAGGCTGACCTCACGGCATTTGACTGGTGACCTTCAGGAGTCTTCCTGACATTAAGGAGATCTCAAGAGCAGAGAAAAACCAGCAAAAAATACTTTTACTACCCTACAACATGTAAAAATGTTTGATTTATTCAAACTAGAGTTCATTTTCCCTTATATTTTGGACAGGTGGGAAAGTGGACAAAGACGGCAGTATGAGACCTGCTTGAGGAGGTGGTCTTGGTATGAATCCAAACACTCTAGAGTCGGTCGTTTGTGGTGAGAACTAAACACAAATGAAGATGACAAACACAAGCTTTTTGACTTATTATAGCCACCGTGCTCGCTTCCGTGTTCCATTATGGGTTGGTGTGCGTCTGTACAAACAACGTTTATCATGGCATCTCGTGGTCAAACTTGGAGTAGTTTGTAATCCGAGTATCATTACAATGTGCATCAAAAGCGATGAACACAAATGATCTAGGAAAGGATGCCAAAGTTCAGAATCAAGCAGCGCAGTCTTTTCATTTATCATAGCGTTCTGTTCTCTGTTGTTTACTTCCATGTACGCATTCATTCTAAAGAAATGTTAAAGCTTTCAAGAAAGTACATGGCGTATGTGATCAATGAGTGGCCTGTATGATGTCACATGGCTGTATTTTCAACTAGTGCGGATCTGAGTGGTCAGTGTGGTGTGAAGGAGAACTAAAGGCCTAAATAGAAATTCGTACAAATCTTCGGATGGCTTCTCAGCAGAGTGCTGTTTCTCTGGGTCAAGGAAATATTGATGCATTGACACTCCCTGCCTGAAGATGGCATTTGTGGTCCAAGGCAATAATTTGTCACAAAGTTTCTCCCTGTGAGAAAAACTGTTTTGACGTCTATGATTTTTTGATTGATGGTTCTTTAATTTCTTCTCTCTGTCGTAGTTCTTCCTGGTCTTCTTCTTCTTCTTCTGTTCTGTTTCCTGTGAAAATCGCTATGAAAATGTGGGATTAGTGCCACCAAGCAGCTCTTTTACATCCTACTCATGTCATCAAAAGAGCCAGCTTAGTCATTCTCCTTGCAAAAAACTAATCTGATTTGAAACTTTTTCATCTGCACCACTCGTTCGTTCAGAAGACGTTGAGCTTCTGTTGCCGCCCATGGTTTTTGATCTTGCACAAAACTTTGGATTGAAAATTCGTGTAGAGGCCGTAAATCTGCAGATGATTGCAAAAAAGAATCAACTGTTCCTCTTAGTCTGGGCTAAATTAAACAAACAAGAGTTGTGAAAGCACACCCAAAACCCTTCCCCTAAGCCTTCAAATATACCTGGGACTCCTCATACGAAGACATATATGATGGTTCTGAACGATCAACAAATACGTCACTCTTTGTAGTTTTTTTTACATTTTAAACATATAAATATAAGCAAAAGGAAATCTGATGTGCCATATGTGAGTCTATGATGTAACGTCATACTATTCCACCAGTATAACCTGTTGCCACCAGTCAGAATAACCACAAACAAGTATATTAAACTTGTTTTATATTTAAAATCTTGACCATCTACTTCAAAATTTGAAATCCACTATACTACAATGATCCTCCAAACAAAAAAAAAAGTATCAAAAATTGCGATCATGAATAAATGCATGAATATTTTCGTTTGGCGGTGAACATCGAAAAAGTGGGTCTAAAATAATCTGCCACCGTAGTGTCAGTACTTCAAAGAAGCCTTCATTTTACGGTCATTCAGCCTATTAACATCTGATTTATTAAAGAAATCTGCCTGGTCTGTTTGATGTCTGTCACACGTGCTCTTCAGAGTTTCTCATGATCCGTGAACGGCTAAAACTGAATTCATTCCATCCATTTCTTACTGCACTGCTGCATTTTTTTTTACCTAACTTTTATTAAAAAGAATGTATCTGCTTAGTTTTTACTAGCCTCCTTTTTGTCAGCACGATGCTATAGCCATGTTAGCATCTGACTGCTTCTGCCTGAAGGAATTGTGCTAATGAGGTTTATCATGTGATTGGCTGGCAGGCTCCCATCCACCATTGATCTTCTCATTGGTTTTGCGAGGCTGTGGGCAGACACTGATCGCTCATGTATCGGCAGATGAAGATAGTCTGTCGATGAAGCACTGATCCCTGCGCTAACAGCATTAGCTTGATGCACTCTGATCTTTGAGACTGCCTGTGGCTAATAAATGAGGACGCAGAGATGGTTTTTATGACCTGGGCTTCATTGCTTGACCAGTTTAATGTTTCGTTTGCTGACTAGTTGAGGTGAAATAATATATTGATTTAGGATTGGGATGCATCCACAGTTTTTGGGTGCCATTTCTGTCCCTGTGACTGTATATGGATAAATACGCATTAATATGGCTTGATAAATACATTTTATTACTAAGCAAAGTGTACTAAATAATATTCTTATTGCAAATTTAAACTAAAACATTTAAAATATCGATAAAATGTATTGCATTTATTGCTTGTTTCCAGTCTCTGATGCTATATCTATAGACATTTTTAAAAAGAACCTTTCTTTTGCATTGATATGTAAATCCATGTATAATTTTTGCTTTAAAATGCGTTTATTTACACAAATTCCTGTACTTTCTTAGATTAAAAAACATTCTCATGTCCCCAGCTTTTTACTCATGTTAACTCTTATAAAACTGGGAAATTCCAGTCAGTTTTCACCAGGTAGTTGCATCACTTGGATCTTTAGAAGGCCATGGGAAGAGCAAAGGAAAGTTCACTCAATTTATTATTTACATATTTGATGATTCGTGTCGATGTTTTTGCTAACAGCCTGTGATTTTGAATTCTGTTACTTCTGCAAATAATAACACAAGGTTTAATAACGGCAATCATCTTTTGATTATAAATCTACTAAAACATTTAAATATGTTACTTAAGACGGACCAAATACACCTTTGGGATACTTAAGTATGTTTGCCATTGGAATGTGTTTTGAAAACAAATGAAAAAAGATATTCTGAAAAGTTACAAGAAGCAAATGGCACCCATTTGGTGGAATGGCTCGTATAGGTTTGGTAATCTTTAGTTCTAGCCCTCTGCAGCAGGTCCATCTGGTCCTCACAGCGTCACATTCTTTTCCTGCTGATGTCTGTACGCTTCGTTTGAGAGGGTCGTGCTCATCTGCCAAATACAGCACATGACTGGACACAATCTTGTGACCTTTAAAAAAAACAGTGTGAATGTCAGATCTTTGTCTCGCTGGCGGTGGGTCAGCATTTGTATTATAATTTAGATTCGTCAGCGGAGGTCCAATGTGAAGTGCTACTTCTTGTCCTGGCTTGGACATGCATCCTTGAAATGTTGCATATTGTTTTTCCTCAGCAGAAGTTTCCTTCTTTCTTTGCCTGTGGGCAGACTGGTGACATCAGGGGCCAGTAATCTGCACAGATCCTGTATTTACTGAGGAATGCTGGGTAAACAGGGGATCCCATAAAGCTCAGGGTTGAGACGGTCCTCATCTCCAAGCTTGTCTGAGCTTGAAAAGACACATTGCACAGATAGTTTTACCTATAGAGACTCTGAAACCTCTTATCCCAGTGTTGGTTTAAACACGGGTAATGATTTCCATATTTGAATAATTAAAGCTGCTTTATACAGAACTGCAATCCATGTGCCTAAGTCTCACTGCGGATTATAGATTCCTGCATCTTCAGCAAATCCTTTTAAATCTTAACTGTTCGAAAGCTAACAAAGCTGATATTCAGCTGATGGTAGGCAATACTTTATATGAAGTCTGGTTTGTGATGCAGCTGGCCAACAAGGTTAACTATCCTGTGGCTAAAAATGCCAAGATCTTGGGTTTGAACCCTAGGGAAAAAAACTGGAAAATTGTATTCTATGAGCAAATTTTTGGACCGTAAGGGTTTCCTCAAGAACAATGAATTTGTAAACATTAGGACATGAGGAGTCACATTATATTATGAACATTTTGAAATTTTGAAGCCCTGCATGTTTTCATTTCAACCCTGCATATATATATATATATATATATATATATATATATATATATATATATATATATATATATATATATATCACTCCAGGTTCAGTAAAGTCACGAGAACCTAGTTTTACCAGGTTTGTTTCATGAAGGTTGAAGTTGTACTGTAATGGGTCGGGTCCCTACAGGAATGTATTCTGTTTATGGACATCTCAAAATAAACTCTTAAAAGAATCCAAAAATTGCAATATAGCAACTTCAAACTTGCGAAGAACCAAAAAGAGCTCAAGGGGTTCCAAATAAAGCGAAAAGTGATATATAGTACCTCAAAACCAGTGAAGAACCAGCGAAGAACCAAAAAGAGCTCAAGGGGTTCTAAATAAAACAAAAAAGTGATATATAGTACCTCAAAACCTGTAAAGAACCAACGAAGAACCAAAAAGAGCTCAAGGGGTTCTAAATAAAACAAAGAAGTGTTATATAGTACCTCAAAACCTGTGAAGAACCAAAAAGAGCTCAAGGGGTTCTAAATAAAACAAAAAAGTGACATATAGTACATCAAAACCTGTGAAGAACC